>OOFC01048414.1:16869-27003 GCA_900323345.1 Pseudochromis fuscus
AAAAAAGAGTGAGTTTATTATTTTGGTTTATTCTTTATTTCTTACTGCATCATTATATTTGGCCTTTGTCTGACTCACAGCTTGTTTTTCTACTTTGCATCTGCTCATTTTTTTTTGGCAGACTTGCTGCTTCCCACATTAAAGGTCACGGCTTTGAAAAAAAATGAATGTGAGCTTTTAAAATGATGTTGAGCTAGTGAGCCCAGTAAAAGTATTAAGTGGTGACGCTTTAGAGTTTTATAATGAGTGGAAACAATGTTGCATTCACATGAAAGAATATTTCACCATCTATTTTTGTTTAAGGCAGAAGAATGGGGACATGCTCTGAAATGAATGGGCTTCACAATGGGAACTTGCATAGTTTGTTTTTTTCCTTTTTTGTCTTTTCTGAAGGATGGGGCAGACAACAGCCTTTTGCTATTGGAACAGCCTGTAGCACTTCAAGGTGGTTATTTTATTTAAGCTGCAGCACCTATAGGTTCACACACTGATTGCATTTTCTTTAAACTCTGTACTGTCTGTGTGATGTATAATTGCCTCTGTCGTTATTTATTTTGTTGATAATGCTTTGGGGTTGACAGCCTCACTCTCAGAATCCAGCCTGAATCAAATATTCCTATAGGACAACAGGCTTAGAAAGCTCCACTGATCCTTTGTTGTGGTGTAGAGGTATGGGATTATCCAAGGAACAAATGATTAAACTCTGGGCAAGATCAAAGGGTTGGGTCCGATCCTAAAAACTCCCAATGGCCCCCATTTGTTACAATTGGTGAATGTTTTAAGAAAGAGAAGAAGGTTCTGGGTTCGAATCTCAGCTTGGACCTTTCTGTCTGGAGTCTGCATTTTCTCCCAGTGCATGCATGGGCTTGCTCTGGGTTCACCGGTTTCCTCCCTGAGTCCAAAAGTGAATTGATTAGCTATATCAGGGGTGGGCAATCCTGGTCCTCGAGGGCCGCTATCCTGCATGTTTTAGATTTGTCCCTCTTCCAACACACCTGATTCAAATGATCAGCTCATCATCAAGCTTGGTCATTTGAATCAGGTGTGTTGGAAGAGGGACAAATCTAGAACATGCCGGATAGCGGCCCTCAAGGACCAGGATTGCCCACCCCTGGTCTGTATTGACCATACATGAGAGTGTGAGCATGGATGGTTGTCTGTCTTTGTGTGGTGGCCCTACAATAGACTGGTGACCTGTCCAAGGTGTACCCCCGCCTCCTGCCCACCTCCAGGCTGGGATAGGCTCCAGCGAACCTCTGTGAACCAACTAAATAAACGGGTAAAGAAATGAATGATAACAGAGAACCAGTAGGGGCAGCGAATCACCACTGCTGCATCTATTAACCAGAGAAGAAGAAGGAAGCCGTAAGTGCAAAGAGTGAAATGTTTCAATTGTTCAGGTAAATTGTATAACACATCTTTATGGATTTTGGTGGAAATCTACACACACATGCAGGATGATACTGTCTATAATCTGAGACAATGTGGCAGTGATCAGACATGGATTTTTTTTTTTTAATTAGTTATTATTATATTAAAAATACAGTGATTGACTAAAAGTTGTGTATAAGCATTCATTGAGTAAGCTTCACCAAAATATTTTGATGGTTGGTTGGTGACTCAGGACGCTGACATGGTGCCGTGTGAGAGAGATGATTATGTGTGATGTGGACACGTTGATCATGAGCCTCCTCCTCCTCTAACGATTAAGCTGCTGCTGTCATCGAGGAACATCTGCATGTCAATTCATGGGGACAGATTGAGATTGCATGGATACCTTCCAGCATAAAATGTCACATTCATGCAATGCATTTTCATCAACATCTGCTATTTTTAGTATAGGGTTGAGATTAATCCATCACCCCCAGTTGAGGAGTAAGCACTGACATTTGTGGTTTTTATGTTTTTGTGTATCTCTGTGTAAAGGCCATTGTACAAAAAAAAAGCATGTGATACAAAGGGCTGTACACTAATAGAGACAACTTCACTGCTTGTTGCAGGAGATCAAATTAACAGAGTAAGAGACGGGTTGGATACATGCATTATTAAAACAATCTTAATTACTGTCAGTATGAGGGCAGCAGCCAGTAAGAAAATTACATTTGCTCTTTAAATTAAGCGCACAAGATGGAGATATTACCAAGTGCTAGATCAAATCTTAAAGTATCAAGGTCATGCCAAGTTGATATCCATGTATCCAGGTCAACTACGTGCTGAGAGAAGTCAATAAAACAGCCATTAAAGTAATGACGGCAGCAGAAACCAGTGGTATATCCCGCAAATGTGTTACTTAAATGTGCCTCCGGCCATCGGTGCAGAATATACCTGAGGCTACAACCTGGGACCTGTTACTGACAAAAATCTTCCTACCTTGTAAACAGAGCAGTGCCATCTGCAAGGTGTTGGTGTAAACCCTGGAGCTTTTCCAGACAAGTGGAAAACACCAACAGGTAAAAAAAAAACAAAAAAAAAACGTTAAAGTGAGGTCAACTGGACACTTGGGCGGGTGTGTGTGTTCACGCGTTTAAAGTAGGGTTGGGTACAGAAATTCAGTTCCAAGTAGAAACCAAATTAAATTTAGTGAGTACCGGGTACCCATAAAAAAATATATAATTTCGGTTCCGCTTATCAGTTCCTAGATGTGCTCATTTTACACAATGGCTGCAAATGGACTTTAGATATCTGCCAGGACCTGTCTGTTACGTATCGAACACGTCACGTGACGCCGCATGGCAACAGGAAATGGACCAGGGAAAGCGATTGAAAGTTACCCCTTTTCCACTGTTAACTCAATCATGTTGTAACTAAAATATCCACTGAAAAAAACATTTTTTCATGGACTGATAGTAACAGGGTAACAGCAGCTAGCTTGCTAGCGGCTGGTTGTTGTGAACTGGCTACTTATGCACTGACGTACTGACCTTTAACGTGACGCGGCCCCAACTTGGCTCCTTGCCAGTGGAAAAGCAAACATGTTCCATTCCATGAACCAACTCACCACCAGGACCCGTTCTTGTTCGGTGGAAAAGGGGTAATGTAAAAAAAAAAAACTAATGTGGAAAATGCAACACGTCTGGGAAATTAAAATGTTAAATTTACATTTGGCTTCCTGTTTTTTTGTTTTTGGAATTGAAATAAGGAATTGTTAGGAACCAGAATCGATAAGCAGAACCAAAATGAGAATCGGATTCATAAAAATCCTAACGATACCCATCCCTAGTTTAAAGCACTGGTGTAAGATCAGTTTATAATTATAAGAGAATACAGTGTGGTTGCTTTAAAATAACACACCATATCAATCTGTGACGGCTTACCATTAGACTAAATTAATAATTTACTTTCTTTGATTCCTGACACAGAATTTTTACTACTTGTTTTACCTCACAATGTTTTCATTTCCTCTAACCCAAAGAGAACAACTGAGCTGTATTATGATACAGCATCATGTATTATGTAGTAGAGTGCCGCTGGTTGGGACTACATGGAGTGTCTGTGCACTCTCAGCTGTGGCTGCATGAGCACAAGTCTGCACTATTGAATTTAGAAAGAACACTAGAGGAGCGAGGAGGTTCACCAGCTCGCTCACTGACTGAGACACACTGTAGGTCTGATTATGACCACAGCCTTAGGATGAGAGAGCTGTCACTCTGACTGCAGTGTTGGTAACATATCTGTCATTGAAGCATCTCAGGTTCCAGGAGTAACAGCTGGACATATCCACAGCACTACACATCGAACCCTTGTCTGACCAATGACCACAAGCAGCCACAGCAGAGGGCAGAGCAGCTGCAGCCGTGCTCCCAACCAGCAGCTGGACACCGGTGGAGATCGACCATTCAAAATGAGTAATGAGCAATAAATGCATCACATAAAGTATCATATATTCTCTCATTTTATACATGACTACAACTGTATGAAGAAATCTTTGTCCAAGCTCTCTTGGACAGGTGAGACAAGGAACCACTGACATAAAACAAAGCCATGTGGAGGTGGTGTAGGAAGGTCAGACTTAATCATGAACATGGCCAACAGACACATCCTCCTTTGGGGCCCTCTGCACCAACCTCCTCATCCACAACTACAGGCTCCACAGGCCGGACACCGCCTGTTGCTGATTGCTGCACCAGAGCCTTCTCCAGGAGGTGAGGGAGGAAGGCATGGCAGAGGGCAAAAAGGGCTTGTCTAAGCTGAGAGGGGATCAGAAGTTTAAAAGGGTCACCGTGACAATGTGGACATACTCCTCACCGAGAGACTGATATCCTTTAGCAGAGAATTCAACATGTCTATTAACTACTTACATTAAATAATAATAGTATCGATCCCAGTGGGATACCTGAAAATGTTGTTAAACCATAGTATCGAAGGTCTGAAAGCAGCTCAATCTCTCATCTTCAGTCCAGCCACCTCTTAGATCCTACAGTGATGAATACAAATGTTCATACACTGTACAATTATGGCTTTCACAGCTCTTATTTTGAATATAATCAGCTTATCTATTGCTTAAACCAATATAACATAATGACGGACTAGGTGCTGCTTGGTATATTGAAGATATTCCAAAAGAATGACGAAAGACAACTGAGGCTCCGCCCCCGTCACAAATCCAGATTTTTTTACTCCACAAATTTGTATTTGAATGGTGTTTTCCAGTGGGTTGGAAGTGCACTGGACCAAAACACCAACTGTTCAAAAGAAATATAAAACTTTTTTGCAAAGTGATGTGGAAATAGTTCTGGTTAAAAATAAATAAATAAAAAATTGTTGTTCTCCCCTGTTGGGAGCTCCGTATAATTGAGATCAAAATTTTAATCACTGGATTGAACTTCTGCATCAGTAGCATCATTACAATTTTGTGCCAGACTATTTCTTGGGCGACTTCAAAACCCCAGAAAGATACTGCGCCTTAACCAGAAATAATAATCCACTAGTGAAAAGTGTTGATTCTTCACTGTAGTTGTATGTTGTAAATAATGAGCCTGTGCTGAAATATTATCATTTTTTGGGGGACTTTTAATTTCACATAATCCTTGATGTGCTTCTGGGATTGTGACCAGAGACCTATCTTCTGTAAACTCACATGTACCAAACATCAGTACATTAAGTAAATGAAGCCAAAGGATAAAATAAAGTGCACCTGAAGGTAGTGCCAGGCGTTTTGGGCTTTCACCACTCACAGCCTTCAACTCTGCAACCACAAGGGAGATCTTTCACCTTGTTTCTTTCTCTACATACATATAATGCAAAGTGGTGTTTTTAGTAATGTATGATAAATGGGTTTGACACGTTTTGTGAGGGGGTTTTAATGAAGCAGTGCAGATCTTTGATAAAGTATAGGAGACAGTAAACAACATGTGTAGGTCACAAACCCTGCCGTGTTTAATTAGGGGTTTCTATGAATAACACAGAGTATAGCTCATTAAAAAAAGACTAAATCAGAGTGCATATGTTGCTTCCATTAGTGCTTTGTTGTGTTATAGTGTCTGAAAATGGGTTTACTCTCCAGGATTTCCACCTTTTTCATCCACATACACAAAATTACAATGTAATATGTAAAGTACAAATTTCAGAAGACCTCAGCCAGAAGACTTCAGCCAGTATCCTCCAGCGAATGTGAGCATATGTGAGCGTAATAAGGAAATAACAGGGTGTTTTTGTAAAGCCCTGCATGATGAGAGCTACTTTCATTGTAACAGCACATAATCAGGAACACTCCAGGAATAATGTCATCATGCTGCTTTTTCACATGTTCTCGTGGCTTGAAAAGAAACACGCATCCTTTAAGTATTTTGAAATGAACCAACGAGAACCCGTCTATTGTCTGGGCTCCACATGAGACCATATTTATTTCGCCAAGTGGCTTTTAAACCTCACAGATGGATATGCACCTCTGCTGTGCACACTTTAAAAGAAGAAGCAAGTGCTTTCTTCCCGGGCTTTGCTGAGAGGCCTTTCTACCGCCGATGAAGCACTTTTTACGTCTCCTGTGATTTTCTTCATTCGTCTGTTTCACTTATTGATTTTCTCCAACTGGGCTTGCCGTACATCTTGTAGGAGGCAGGGGTGAAAAGGTGTATTGCTCTCTTGCTGACCTGGCTCTCATACAGGCCTGCTGTAGGGGACATACAGTGGCTCCTGGACAGAGAAAGGTGCACAGGGTTGTTTCTAAAAATGTTACATTAACTGCTATTAGAGCCATAAAAGACACTTTGAGTGCAAATCTAAACACAAAGGTCTTGCGGCTAAGGACAGATGGTTCGCAGGCAGAGAAAAACTTCAGACCGAAGGCTGCAAAAATTCACAGACTATTCAAAAAACAATCAATAAAGAGGCGTGACACAGTGGAAAACATTCATAAGCTCAAAAAATGAGACACCGGGGACTAAATTTGCAAAATAATATGCACTGCAAGACAGAGGCGTATGGAGACGTGTTATTTTCAGATGAATCCAATTTCAACAAATGCACACTGTATATTTCAACTCAATTTAAAAGTTTTTTTGGAGACTGCTTCCACAGAAAACTTTTTTAGTTTATTACAATTAACTAGGAGATAATGAGTTGATTAAAAGTGCAGTGGTAGTTTTATGTTAAGACTGCAAAATCATTTGTGTCACATTTTTTATAATGTTAACACAGTATTTATTTTATTCAGTAAGACAAACCAAGTAAATTTAAATTCAATCAATTATTAAAATATAAATGTAATGGTTGTTAACTGAGCTTTATAAATCCTAGTGCAATGACTAAACAGAAAAAATTATGTCAAGCTTACCTGGGATGTGTCACATAAGAAAAGTTTTCAAGTCATTTTGACACCTCTAAACAATTGTGTATATTCTACACTAATATTGTGCACACTGGAGGAGCTTTACAGTGTATCTCATGAAGCAAAGCTTGTGTGGAGATAATCGTGTGTTACTGTGTACAGCAAAGCATGAATGTGTGGATGTCAAAGGCTGCTGCTGTTTTTCTTTCAATCTTACAAGTGAACCATTGATAGATAGAATAATTGGCTGTGAAGCAAACAGAGGAGTGTGGATGCAAAACCAACAAAGGTGGATGTTTCAGCAGCTACAATCCTCCAGAGCATATCAGTCAACTTTTGAAAGAAGATTTTCCCAGAAGTAAATTAAAGTCCTGATCATCCTGTTCAGAACCCTGACCTAAATCCTGCAGAGGAACATAACTTTCAGCAGACAGAGTTGGATCAGGATGCTTTCTCCTCTCCTCCATCATCTGAGGCACATCCAACTGTGGCTGATCCACATCCCACTGGAGAGATTACGTTATCCCATCTGACCAGGCAGCACTTTGGCAGAATCACTGTTTATCCCTGAAACAATAATGTGCTTAAGTGTGCAGATCAGTGCAGTTAAGTTTCAAATACAGCCTTTCACCGCTTGCTGCCTTTGTGTTTCACTTTTTTTAAAGTAACTGTATCTTAACTGCGTGTAAAAATATCTTTGCCAGTGAAACCAGAAAACAATGGTGATGCTGGGAAAATAAGATGCAAGTGACCTGCAAGTGACTTCATGTTTGTGATGTTGATGACTTTTTTGTGTTTATGCCTTCAAATGCACAATTTACAGTCATATAGGAACATTTGGGATTTTTGCAGTTTTTATAATTATTTTAAGATATAACAATAATTTCTTTCAGTGCATGCTTCACTGTGTGCTCTTCAAATCTTGAGAAAAAAATGTCTCATTAGGGACTTTTACTGCATTATCATCAGCTGTGGTAGAGAGAAGAAAAACGTCCATCTCTTAGCTTTATTATGTTGTTAATGTAAGGTAGCAGTAGACTTTGATCCAGGTGGCATTACATCTAGATGCTGGTGTTTAAAATGACCAGTTCCTGTCCATTGTTAAGGTTGCGCTGAGGGGGTGGTGTAGCTGACCTGAGGGCACTGCATTCATCGACATTACAGCTCGGGGACTATAAAGACACTGGAGTCCGTCAAGAAGTCGTCACTGTGGATCCATTTCTGTTGGAAACAATGCATCTCATTACCGAAGAGTTGAATAAAAATAGCATCCATTGCCATTTAGAAAGAGTGAAAGCATCAATAAAAATATAACATGAAACCTGCAGATCTTCTGAATCCCAGTTCATGTTGTCTATACTGTACAAATCATTACCTGAGGCTGTCCCCGTCAAGAGGAGGAAATACAGGAGGTCTCATGTGTAATTGTTTGGCGGATGCTTTGGAAAAAAAAAACAATGCCACTGCTGTATAACAATTCTGTCTCCAGTAAATTGGGGAGATGAAGCATAATTCCCTTCTATCAAATTACTTTGGACCTCCGCTGGTGTTGGCTCAATACAGCTGAAGGCACCTTTCACTTTCTGCACAGGAACGTTCTTATTGATATGATCCACAGCAGAACCAATTAGTCATTTAATTAAACACCTCTCTGTTTTTCCAGGGATCTCAGTGTCTCTGTGGATTGGTTCAAGATTGTCAAAAATTATTTTCTTTCTTCTTTTCCTTTAAAACAGGATAAATGAGTCTGTTCATGTGATGCTGGTAGTTAATGAGTAAAATAGAGCGTAAGGGCTGAAGCTGCTGGTCGTAGGGAACGTGAGCTGGGTTTAGACCGTCGTGAGACAGGTTAGTTTCACCCTACTGATGATGAGTTGTTGCAATAGTAATCCAACAGTGATGTGTTTTTGGATTAATATGCTTGATATAGTGATAATAAAAAAAATAATAAATCAATGTTCTTTTACTTTAAATGGCACCTGTGTCAGCTTGTATTGACATTTCAGCTAATAACACAAGTTCACAGAGTTCACTGTGTAATTATCAGAGGTCAATGCGGCAGGAGAAACTAAGGTGTTAGCTTGGTCTGTTCCTTTATTTCAAAATGAAGAAATAAAGGGAACACATTCAGAGCACCTATTTCTAAATTTTACTGTATATGAGAAAGTAGATTAATTCCCTCACCTATCAAATCCTTGTGATTTTGTTTTATTATCCAGCCGTTACAAGCTGGAAGGAAGAGACAGACTCATCACATTTGTAGTCAGAATAAAAAATCAAAGCACCAAGCATTCAGACATTATGTTTGAAGAGGGAGAGCAATTATAGTTAATTGCTAGCGTGAGGGCGGCCTGTGACAGCAGATAGTTGAGAGGAGGATCAGCTGGTGATAAACAAGTCATTAGGTATTAGATCCTGGGTCGCTGAAAAGAGAAGAGCACGAGATAATGAGTATTAGTAATGAGTATATGTAGCTATATGTGTGCTACATGATTTTATATATTCATAATTTGGCTTGTCAGAGTCTGTTTTCAAGCACATCGCACAGCGACACCTCTTGTATGTCCTCCCAGCTTGTTTCCACTCAGTGCACATTAAAAGGCACATAGGTAGATTTGAGACAAACCAGCAGGGCTATTACTTTCAGACATGTTACAGTGAGTCCTGAAACAAGAAGGGGATGACTGGAAAAAAGTTGGTGTTATAGTTAGATTTTGTTTTCTTTCTATGAGAGAAGCATTATGTTTTTACCTGTTGGCTTGATAGTTGTGGATATTATATTAGAAAACACACCCCTGCTTGTTCTGCAGACCGTGAACCAGGGGTCCCAAACCGGTTTAATGTAGGCGTTATTTTCACGGACTAGCCTACAAGGTGCAGCAGATAAATACAGCAAAAATAAAATAACACGACCAGATAAAAGATTAATGATTCCCCTTTGCAAAGAAGCTCTCCAAAGACGGTTGTTTTTTTACTCATTTTCGCTCGTTTGTTGGCTTACTTTTAGGCCTGTCGCGATAATCAATAAATCAATTAATTGCACGATAATTAAAAATGAGCTCGGTAAGTTTGCTGGGCTCGGTAATTTTTCATTTACCAAACACACTGGATAATGAGTTAACTTCGCTGCATCGGTCTCGACGGACTCATCTTGGTTCCTCAGCGTAATGAGAAGTGAACCCTCCTGTCAGTCACTCCGTCTGTATAATCACTGCGTCATTGCGTCATCACTGCGCGGCCCGGAAACATTTGTACCTGCAGCCGACAGTCTGCACGATTATAGTCAGAATAACAATTTTCTACTGTGTGGGGAAAACCACTAAATAGATCGGTTTAATGTACAATAACAGCGCTTTAGTGCAACGTTA
>OOFC01048415.1:0-19735 GCA_900323345.1 Pseudochromis fuscus
CCCCACCCCTTTTCCTTTACTCCATCTCTCCCACGTCCATTTCCTCTCCCTTTTTTCTTTTCCCATTTTCCTGTAGTTTTCCAAGTGTAATGGGGTGAACAGAGAGACTGGGGATTGTGCTAGACAGGTTGGTTGGTCAGGAACAATACAAGCTTTAGACCTCACTAACACACCTCACTGAGTCTACAGGGGAGTGGGTGGGCCGAGTCTACATCTGCACATCTCTGTGGGTGTGGGTGTGTGTCTTGAATTTTGGAAAAAATACTGAAATATAGTTTTTTTTGTGTCCTCAGCTCCATATATTTTGGGGTATTAAATTGCAATGTCCATTTGTTTCAGTAATTTTAAACATTTTTCCAAACTTTATTTTTTCACAGTAAAAGTTGGATGTGTGGAGAGATGTGTAACTGTCTTTCATCATTCTCTTGCTCTTAGCTATTGCTCCTGCTTTCAAAAGTATCAGTGACCATAATTTAAATTACCTTTAGATAAAGTTGTATTAATTCCATGCTCAGAAATGCAACTGACACAAGTGGAAAAAAACACCAATTCTACAAGTCTGTACATCTGCTCATTTGTCTTTGAGTCGATGCTACTGTGTGCGTTGTGTGTGTGTGTGCACGGACACTAATTGCAGGCTTACTAAGAAAATTGTGTGATCAAGAGTCAGTTAATACCTCCCTTTTAAAAATGCATCATTAAATTTCCATATGGCATCAGTAATTTGCATACGTATGCATAGGAGATCCGTGTTTTTGTAGGACATCAAAAGCTTTCATCCTAACTTCTCTGCATACACACTTACAATTTATTCCCTAACAATCGACCACAGGGGTGAAGTCGAGGTTGTGAAATTCTGTTCAAACACTTTGCAACCCCATTCTGATAGCACTGATTTGAATTCCACTTCCACTAATTTCCCCATATGACGACGTCGGCAGCTCCCTATAGATAAAAAAGAATTCGGTTAGAACATGTATAGCAAGCACATTCACCACCACCACCACCACCACCACTGCACCCCCACCCCCCTCTTCGCCCTTTCTGGCTCTTTGAACTCTTTCTTAGCGAAAGCACAGCAGCCTATTCAGCGGGGAGAGAGGTTCTGTAGTGACGCGAGATAGCTCGGCTGAGGCTCTGACTGGCATTGGAGGTGCTTGTGGGGATTGAGGCTACTTGGGAATGGCGTTTGTTAATATTTAATAAGAGCAGCTCCTCACTAGATCATATCTCTGCCTGAGTTTATACACACTGTCAGCCAGGGACGTGCACCCGCATGCCGCCATGTAATTATGGGCTAGGTAGGGGGGTTTGTGTGTGTCACTATGTACATGTGGGCACATCTCGTTGCGTGATGCTTACTGTTTATGGATGATTTTTTTTTTATTTTTTATGCTGCGTTCTTACTGTCCTTGTAGATGATGAGAGGGCCTTGTTTCAGAAAGTCACTACACAGAGCAAGCAGTTGTTTACTAATCTTAATGAGAGGAGCGGGGTCTTTACTCTGTGCTTGTGTTTATGTGTGTGTGTGTCATGTGCGTTCATTTTCTCTAAATCATGGCTCCTATGAAATCGCAGAAAAGAATATGTTTCATGGCCCTTGAGAATGTGTATTATGCGTGCCACTTATTTTTTTCCCCCCATTTCCTCAGAGTGGTCACAATGGCTTTTGTGTATCACTCTTGAACAGCTCAAGGATATGAACATTTTCCTGGCACCTTCTATTGAGAAAGCACAGACAAAAATGGCTGGCTTATTGAGAGCAGCCAGCACTTCGTGATGAAGAGTCAGTGTGATTCGCTGAGGGCTTGAAAACAATAATGCGAACAAGGGCACTAAACAAGTGGGATTTAATGAAATGCTCCCATCAAGACAATACATTCTTTCGTGTTCTTCATCCAGGCTACTCGGTTCAAGTACGCAGAGGAAACCGGAGAAATCTTAACCCTGTCTCACTGCAAGACACTCAACAAAAACAGAGCTAGAAATAAAGACAGACACGGTGGTGGATGGAAAAACAAATTTAAAGTAGAGGAAAGTTAGCCCTGCTTCTTTGTCACCACCAAAAACACCACCATCGCAACTACACCTCCTTCCTGGCAAAGCAGCCTAATTGAGATATCAAATATTGCTACTTTCTCCTTCTGTGAAGGCCAGGTGGCCCCTGCTGTGGCCTGGTTGGACAGCACCCAGGGAAAGGGCCACAAGAGAGCAGGGCGTGGGTGGTTTGTGTGTGTGTACGTCTGCGTGCATGTGTCAGAGTGTATATTGGGGAATCACAGCAGGAGGCCTCCCATAATAAGGCTGTCTGAGTGAGCAGTGGGCCGCAACTGACGAAGAGGACCCCAGCTGTCACAGGGCTTAGCAGGCGGTCCACAGTGGCTCACAGCCTCCTTCTACCCACATACACACCGGTACATGCACAGACGTACCCCAAGGCACCCACACGACCCTGCTTGACACCCTATGAGATGAACACACAAGGAGGCATGGATACGCAGAAAACACATGCACTAAAAGAATCACACAGAAGTGAGTAGCAAACCATTACACCTCAAGAGTAAAGCTCAATGTTAAGAATGAAGTGGTTCACAGATACACACAAACAAGAATGGGAAAGACCAGCCCGTTTTGGTTTGTAAGTCCTTGAGTATCTTGGTTGGTGTCAAAGTGGATCCCAGGCAGCATGTTAGGAAAGGCAAGTAGAGGCCACTGCAGAAACTTGCACAACACTTGTGTTAATTTCCAGTGGGTGCTCTGCCTTTAGCTGTGCTTCTTCAACAGTTTATGTGGTCTCTGGAAAAGGTTTTGAAACTGGAGATGAGATACTCTGTTTCGATTGGCAATTTAGTTTCCAGCCAGGCAACTTTTTTTTTATGAAGTATCAAAAGGGTCAATTCAAGTAAGTTTACAGGTCCAAGGGATGCTATTGCATATGTGAAAAATAGTTTTATAAATCATTTTCTTTAGTTTCAAACAAAGCAAAGTCTGAGAAATAGCTTAACTGCTACTCAATTTAAGAGAACACTGATGTCATGGTTTGTGTGCAAAGTCAATAGGAGATGGGCTTGTCAGACGTCTGATCTCATCTCTGTATCTCTGCATGTTACATCAGCATTTAGTGGGTTAATCAGTGGGTAATGTATGGAATCAAAAAGACAATTCATCTGGTTCAGCTGCATCAGTTATGATGACTCTGATGGATGCTCTTCTAATTAACATACCTATGTAGATCACACCTAAATCCTCCTTATTTTCTAACCTGGGGACAATCATCATACTACAGCATTAAACACATTAACAAACAAGTCTGCCAGCACCAGCTACATCAAACAGACAAATGAGAAGTGATGCATTTAAGCTCACAGAATAGTGGAAATAAGTTAAGTTAAAACATTTGTCTTTTTTCATTTAATAATTAGACTCATGTCAAGACAGATCACACTTCTGCACTTTTTTTCCCCCAGAAGGTTAGATTACTGATTATTATCTCTTTTTATACAAATGATGACTTAACTTTATTTTACAACAAACACTAACATTGCTTTGTCTTCTGAAATTCCTCTTTCCTTATCACTGTGGATCCAACAAAACCAAATTCCTACATCACCTGTAGAGGGTGTTGTGTGACGCACACATCCGTACCAACACACACAACTCATCTTCACGATATTGTAAGTACATGATAAAATACTGGAAGCCAGTTGGACAGTGCAGCAGGAGCGAGGGAGACCACCCCTCAGATGGTCTGATTTACACTACAGAGAGACAGAAAGAGGGAAAAATAAGGGACATGGGATGCGAGAGGGAGAAATTCGTGTTGGAGAGAAATTAAATCAGTGGCTAAATTATTGCATGATTGCCCATTCCCCCAAGACTTGGGCATCATTTGGTAGAAAGTGTCTAATAATTGGTTTTTGGCCATGTCAGACACATGCAATTCCCCCTACTAATGGCTCTGTTAGGAGGAACTGGGCCTCTTGGGTCAGAGAAGGACAGAAAATAGCCAGACGGCAAAAAGCGCCCTACACCCTTGTCCTTTTTTTCCCTCGGATAAATGAGGGAACTGGAGAGAAAGAGAGAGACACAGAGAGACACAGAGAGACACTGAGCGACACAGAGAGATGGCAAAAAGGAGAGAGTGTGTATGTGAGCGAAGAGGAAATGAAGTGGCAATAAGTGCAGCCAAAGGGGAAATGCTCTTCACCGTGAGTTTAATACATCAGACTGGGGATTTGGCAGCCCGCCACACAGCAATTGTTTACCTTTTTGCTCACTGGCTGCATCTGTTCTGTTTTGTAAACGGCACTAAACTATTCGCCCGTAAACACCGGAATCAATAACAACTGCTAAGGGAATTCCCTTATCCCGCCCCTCCCTCTCTTTCCCTCCCTCTCTTCCCCATGTTTTCCTCCCTAACCACCACCCTTTTCCCTTCCCCTAGATCTCCTCCTTTCTCCCTTCTCTCTCTGTTCCCTGCCAGTCACGAGCAGTGTGTGTGTGTGTGTGTGTGTGTGTGTGTGTGTGTGTGTAAGAGAGAGACAGAGTGTTGTGTAGCTGGTGGAACCCACAGAGACGAGTACAAGACTGATGGTTCGCCAAGAATACCTGCTCTGTTTGTTTTGTGTTATATTGTTGTCATTATTAAAAACTACAAACTCACACTGGCCACTGTAGACCAACAGAGTTTGATATTTTCAGAGATTTTTCACAATGTTACTGTTCCACATGAATCCAAGAAGAAGAAGAAGAAGAAAAAAAACCCACACATTTTGCTGAATAACATATGCTTTTTGCTTTAGGGGTTTTGATAAGATGCCTACCGCTTTTTATGGTTATCACAGAAATATGGCTCACCATTTATCTTTTTGTTTATAAGAACATCGTCACACTATCATGTCATATGGAGGAGCTCTTATATAAACGTGTCATTTTTGCCCTGCTTTCAGCACCACCTCCTCCCTTATTGATTCTCAGTACATTGACCTTTGGTTGAACTCCTCTGGCTGCTGGTGCCCTTCCTCATTCTGCTCTATGAGACATGCTATGTACTATGCTATATGACACACCTGGGTGCTTTTAAGCACACCCTCTCCATCAACTGGCTATGGGAGCCTCCATTTGGCCTCACTGTTGTGACAAAGGTATAATGAGGTTTAGATGGCTATGTACTAGACTGCTATGGCTATAGGGCTATTTGGCTAGGGAGACGACTATAAATACCTATATAGCCCATGTGGCAGGGCCCAATGAAAGGGCGGGGCGCAGCGTTACTAAACATCAAGGTCATGTGTGACTATTTAGAGTGTGACTTAGTGAGCAAGCGAAACTGTCATCGGGTCACAGGTTGAGGGAATGAATAGAATGAATGGCTGGAAAGGAGAGTGACAGAGCTGGAGCTTTTGAAAAGGTGATGCTCCAGAGGAAGTGGTGGTTAATGGTTGGTGTACTCAGATGAATGCCCCAGAGAAGGTGGGAATGGGGACGGGGGCGGCGTTTGCGGTGATAGCTTTCTCCTGAATCCAGCAGCTATGTGACTGCTCCTCCAACGTGTCCTGTCTCATCCAGTTTAGATTGTTTACTCTTGAGTTGTTGACAGCTTTAGTTTGCCCCTGCGTTAAGTACCAAACGCTCTTGATTTGCCGGTGACTTCAGAAATAGACAAGATTGGTGGTGCGTGCGTGAATGTGCAAGCTGGAGAACGAAGCTGGCACATGGGTGTCAACCAGGTCACGCGTGTACACATGCAGCATGAGGTAGTCTCTCTAGCACAGACTCCCACTGGACCCCATTACAGAGGAGCTGCTGAGCTGCAGACCTATGCAGCTTAATTACACACACACACAAACACGCACGCAAACACAAATACAACCACACACATTCAAACACACCCCAAATAATTACACAGCTATTCACTTGTGATTTCACACTTGCATGCACGCACACACACTCACACACAAATACATGTATGCATTTAGACTTGTTTGTGAATGCAAACAAACTTGAGGTCAGAATATATTCCATGGTCACCACAGAGTCTGGTTGTGTGCAGCGTGACAATTATCTTGCAAGAGTGACATGTGCAAATGTGTGTGAAAGTGTCTCCTACAAATCAAGTTATTCATAATGACCTGCATTACATTCACATAAATGTGTGTACACACCCGACAGACACCAACACACTAAAACTCATTGATTCTCGCTCATTAATACTCACATAAACATAAACAAGTGCCCACACACAACACATCGAGTCAGACCTCATGCATGATTAAACCAGGCATCCTTGGGGACAGTGTGTTGTCATATTGTCAGATTTTGTTTAACAATATAGCAAAATTACATTAGGATCCAGAGGCAATAATGTTACAATTATTGGAAAAGGACCCCCCTCTTCTTTCCATCTCAACGCTCAATCATCTCCGCGCTTTCAGAGTCAAGGCTAATACTGAGCTCATCCATTCCCAAATGCCTTTGCAGTGGAGGAGCTCATTTAAGCGGACACACAAAAGTATTTGTGCATGTGTCTGGGAGTATGGCAACGCATCTCCCAGCCGCCCATTCTCCAGCTTAATGCGGAACATCCCCCGGGTGATGGCTTTGGCAGCCTCCAAAATGGGAAATCCATATTTGCCGAGGGGGTCATCGGCGGGTTAGGGGGAGAAAAGTTTTGTGCTGAGAGAGAAGGATGTGCATGTGTGACTTCTCGGGGAGCAAAGTTTTGCATATTTTTTCACTGTCTCTTTGTTTATACGGTGTATTGGGAAAACATGAATGGGTCGATATTTATAAGAGGTGTTGTGCGAGGCAAGACTTCAGGAGGAGGGTGTTTTCTGATGAGTGCATGTAGGCAGGGAGGTTGGGTTCATGAAATTGTTTATTCCTTTACTGAACTGTAAACTGTAGTGCAGCTCTCTGTCAGTCCTACATCCGCAAGAATATGCACTGTTTATTTGATCTTTTTTTTTTTCTCTCTTTTTTTCAGCACCAATGGAGCTTCCCATGAAAAATAGAAGCTTCAGTTTGACCTGCCACCAACTGAGGGCATTAACCCAGCTGGCTTGCACCCTGCTGGGTTTTGAGAGCGATTTAAAAGAGCTGGTCACTAACATGACCTTCATTAACTGTACAGGAGATACTCCATGTGTAAAAGGTACAACTCATGCACCTAAATATCTCTGATGTTATGTTATCTGATTTTTCTTTTTATACTTTCTATGCTATAATTAAAACACATACAGATTTTAATATTCTATGGAAAATTAAGATTGAAATATCTTTAAAATCCATAGTTTCTAGGCTCAAAATTGTGATATTGATGTTTCCACATATGTGATTTTTGGCTTGACAGTGTTGAAAATGTTCCAAAACAGCAGGAAGTTAGAATTTATTTAAACTTATCAAATAGATAATGAATGCACTAATAATTTTACCAAATGCTTTGTAAAATACTCTGACTGTGATGGGTGTACAGAGGGGGACAAACATGCAAACACATGATTACTTTTTGTAACAGAAAGTCTAAATTGTGGCTAAAAAAATGTCTTATTTTAGTTGAGATTTATCTTGGGTGTTGTGTAAGCCTTTAGTATCCCTTTTCCTCTCTCCCCTTTGAACTGCTGCTTCAGAGATGTTAAATGAAAGCTTTTGGTGCATGGAGTAATTTCCATAAAGGTTACATTTACAAAAACAAGACTTGCAGAAAGGCTCAATTTACAGAGAGGTAAACAGCCTTTAAAGGGCAGTTATCCAAATCATTAATTCCAGGCAATCAAACGGCTTAATTACCAGAAATTCATCAGATGGGCTTAAAGGTCAAAAAGTGATGCGCTTGCTGCTTCCTCCTTCTTCTTCTTGCATGCGGTCTTGTTCGGCTAAATTGCCTCGCCTGGGGTCTTACTCTTCGCCTTCTGATTAGGAAACTGTGGCCTTGATGTTCATGCTTTTAATTGCAACCCAACCCAACATCCTGTGCGCTTGTCTTCACGTCACCCCCCACAGTCCCCCGTCTCTTTGCACATCAACACAATCTCCCCTCATGGAATTATCCCATATGATACTATCTGGGTTCAAATCAACTCGAAACCCTAAATATAGACTTGTAAAGCCATTTTCATTAGCATTTTCTCCCACTCCATTTGAGGCATGTACAGTTATATTCCGGTCACTGTGTCTCATATCGCCTATGGTAGGGGAAGAGGGAAGCAAAAAAATAAACACGGTTTATTATGATTGATATGGAAATATTGATGATAAATAATGCATAGACCTACACATTATAGCTTCTCATTTTTTAAATCAGGATTCCATTTGTTTCAGTATTGGTGAAGTTTCCCTTGACCAATCATAGGTTTTGATTTTTAAATATATTGCAATATATTTGCATTAAATTCATTAACCCTTTTACTCCTGAGCCTGTAAATTTCCACCTGGACTTATTTTGATTCCAAATTCAAATTTAACGTGCAAAATCTAACATTCATGTGCAATTGCAGTGTTTTAGATCACTAAAACTCTATAATCAAAATCTGTTTTTGTGTTTTTCTGCATTTCTTGCTTCCTCATCACTGTTATTATTACACTCTTACAACATGTAGTAGATATAAATCAGCTACTTTGCCGGCTTCTGGGAGAAGTGCTAGTGAAATTACCGTAATGACATATTCACGGCGACATGTCTGCTCTCATGGACCATTGGAATTTTTCCGAATGCGCAAACCATATCATAATTACGGTAATCCAAAAAACGCATGTGCAGACTTGTCTCTGACGATACTCGGAATTAGAGGGTTAAACCACTTAAAATTATTTATTGTTCCTTTAGGTATCTTGAAAAAGAGTAGAGAGGATACCGACACGACAACAGATGGCAAGAAATCCACAGCAGAATCACTTCCCCACACACCAGAGGTGAGACTTGTGCTCTTTGTTAGCATCGATGCTGTTACAACTATTCAGTATCATTCAGACCTGATATCTTTTATCTGTTATTACAAAGAGGTAAGCTGTTGGCTCGTGTCGTGCTTTCTCAGACGCAGGCTCTGGAGTTTAACTGGAGGTCAGCTTTCAGGGGACTGGTCCCTCACATGGAGCACTGTGTTAAAGTGGCACTGGATGAATTGTGCACCAAGAACCTACAGCAAGAGGAGGCCCTACACTCCTCTGGCCACACCTCTGTCACCCTGAGCCCCGTTACTGGACACGTCGTTATCCCTGACACCAACACTCATCTCAGAGAGGACTCTTTCTACACCTACTCAGAGAGAGAGACTCCCAGGATGATAGCCAAGGTACCATCAGTGATAAAGTAGAATAGACCAATATTTGTCTTTCCTTAATTAAACACATTTGTGTCACACCACTACTTAAGTACTCTCGGTTATTTAGAAAGTAGTTATCCAGTGCTTGTTGACAGAGCATTTTTTAGGTGGTGGAGCAGTGTTTTATTTTAACTAAATGATTTGCCACAGATATTCTTACAATATGTGATAATGTTCTATCTGTGAAATACTATGATTTAAAATGTTAATATGGAGATTAGAAATAAAAAAAAAAGAACAGGCTTGAATTTAAATTCTGAGCATCAAATTTTTGAACAGCATTATTGAGCTGTCCTTACAAACATCTCTTTTCTAAACACATAGGACCAACAAATGCACATTCAACACATTTTATCTCAATGCACAATTTGTCACTCTTAGGTATACACTTCAGAGTTACACAACTGAAACCCACACAAGGGTCTAATGCGTAGGTTAATTCTTTGTACAACCTCTGTATAAGATCCCAACTTGTAATTTCTCATCTTGTGCATGAGCTTGTTGTTTTGTTTTGGTTTTTTTGCCAATCCTCAGTGGAGTTCCTCTCCTGTTCACCCTTCTTTATTACCACCTGCCTGAACTGTGCAGGTCTACAAACAACCCTCACATCTGGGGAGATTAATGTTTTTAGTTGCCCCTAGCGGGAAGCACCCTCTATAATAGGAAGCCCAAATGATTCAGACCTGACACAGTGACACCCTGGATCAGAAAGGGCCTTGGGAAGAGTCATTGGCATTACTTGAGGGGAGGACTCTAGAGACAGAAGAGAGACTGGCATGAACCAAGGGGTGTGGGTAATGTTTTGGGGGTTAGATGATGTGGAGGGAAAGGTCTTGAACGGTGAAAATGGAGGATATAGGGTGTACTAATGAAAGAGGCATGTATCACAAAGGCAAAGAGTCTGGGGTAGTGAGCAGGATAAAGAAGGCATGTGAGCGTGGGGATGAGAGGAGAGGGCCTGGGAAATGGCAGGAAGAGGTGAAACAGACACAAGAGATTGACTTTTCTCCAGAGGAAGACCAGTGTCTGATGTGAGACCAGGCTTAGGCTTAGCGTCTCACTCTACAAAGAATCCTCAGTGTTTGGAGCTGGACGGCCACATACTTACTGACTCTCTGCTGTGTTTTCCCCTTTTTTTCTGCTCTGGCTTCACTTCATTTTCTTTCCTGTTTTAATAGCATCGAACAACTTTTCAGGGAGTTCCACCTGAAACTCCCTGAAACTTTCTCTAACTCACATTCCTCCATCTTCCTCTCAACTCTTCTGCTACCCACTACTCCCCTCTACGCTGCACACTGTACAGACTCTTATCATTACTGCCTCACCTCTCTTCTCTCTTCTCTCCTCCTCCTCCTCCTCCTCCAGCTCTCTCTCTTTCTGGTCCCCACTGGTTCACTGTTGATTACACCATTGTCTGCTCAGTCTGCTGAGTGTGCGGTGAGTCTGCCATCGTTTAATAGAGAATTTACCTTGAAAGATGCAGTATGGGAAGTGTTTTTTATTTCTTGCAGACAGGCAGATGTTTTAACTGTGGACGTGTCGATGGCTCCATTTTCATAGCGTTTCTATTGAAGTCCACATGAAATGAAAACTGTTTTAGATTCCTGCTCGTGTTGTTCGCTTACTTAACGATGTTAGCCGAAAGAAATGTTTCAATCGAGTCACGTTGGTAAAAAATATGGAGACTCAGTTCAGATTACCACCAGAAAACATAGTGGCAGCTGGAGTCAGTAATTACCGTATTTTCTGGACTATAAGCTGCTACTTTTTTCCGACGCTCATGTATCGGTGGCATGAAGCTCGTTAGCTTTTTACAAGCTAGCAAGCTCCGTGCCGCCGATACATTTAGCCTCGTCACATCAGACCCGGTCAGAGTGGACCACATGAAACTGTTCAAATAAATTCAATGGCGGCTTATAGACAGGTGCACTTATAGTCTGGAAAATACGGTACCTGGAGCAGTATCTGGTATCGTAGTGCGTAGGTTAGCTAATAGCATTAGCTAGCTACGTATGGTGTTTTTTTGTGTTTCTAAAATTGTCTTCTTCTTCTTTCTCTTTTCTTTTATTTCTTATTTCGGACAAAATAATAATAGTATAAAAATATCGTAATAATAATGATTTTAATGATGATGATAAAAATAAACCAAAATTAGAATACAGCAGTGGAAAAGGAGTGAGTGGAAGTTAATCTTATTCACACCCACCCCCTCTTAATTATTAATCAATAATAATTTATCAAGTTTCTTAAAAATTTAAAATTGCTCTAAAAGTTTAGTCCCGCCTACATATCTCGTTTTTTTTTTTTTACCAGAAATACGTCACGATACAAGTTACATTCTCTCAAACTTCCATTTTAATTCGACTTTCATCTTTATTGTTGCTAGGTTACAAAGTCCACCTCCCTCTTAGCTACACAAAGCTTCATGGAGAAGGTCCTGCAGCAACATGAGTGCACATTAGATTATTTTGTACATGCTGATGATGTGTTTCTGTGTTGTCATATGAAGATGACTGCTGTACACTGTATATATCTGTATTATAAATGTCTCGCTGCCACTTTGTTACAACATGTTTCGACCCAGCTGCACCACAACATCCACATTTGTGTACGATAAATAAAGTTAATGTCAAGGAAAGGCGGTAAAATCAACACAGCAGCATAGACAGACTGAATCAGTGTCCCCACTTCCTTCTTCATTTTGATTGGTCGGTGAGAGTGAAGCACAAAACCTGCTGCCCTGAAGTCCAGAGCTGGCATGTGATTGGCAGGAGCATCAAGAAGGTGGTTTATCCCTCTGATCACAACAAAACCAGGATTACAGTTGAGATAAAGAGACGTCTGAATTTACCGAGGACGTCTCTGGAGATCACGATAAATGTCTCAGCAAATGTCCTGGGAGATCACGTCCTCTGGAAGACAACAGTTAACAAGTCCTGTAGATGATTTTTACCTCGTCCTGTCTGAACGTTGCAGAACAGAGTGAACATGTGTGGATGTTTAATACCATCATTTAATAATGAATGTAATGGCTCAGCAGGTACCAGGACTGTATGTATGCACTGCTTCATTATTCATCAACAGGGACGCCTCACACAGGTTCCCAATGCAGGACACAACAACACACTGCTGTTTTCTTCTCATTATCTTCATCGTCTTTCTGCATCTTGTTTGGTCATCTTGGTTGCTTTTGTCTTCTTCTTCTCCATCTACTTCCTTCTTTGTCTTCTTCTACTCCAGTTTTTACTTCTTCTTCTGTCAGTTTTTTCATGCATTACTGGTCACTACATGCTTGCAACTAGTCAATGTTTAAAAGCTGATTGTTAATCCTGTTTGAAACATGGCAGCTGTTACTTTTATCTTAACTTTACCTGCATATTTTTAATGAGTATACCTGTTTGAGTGCTGATTGCTGCAAGTGGCTGCACCTGATGACGGCCGGTGTGCAGGACGAGGCAGAGCTGATGAGGGCGAGTGATGTCACCTGAGGTTGGGAGCCCACCCCAGAAACACCGGCACCTCAGGCTGTAACAGTGGGTTTCCATGGAAACACTTGTAATCGGGATAAATGTCTGATCAGAATGAAAATGCTCCATGTACACACTCCATTCATTCAGACTGAGAGGAGTGGTTTATGTCGATGGTCATCCAGATCTGCATCCATGGAAACACTTGATCTGATCACCACTTCCTGTTGGTCTTACTGTGCATGTACGCCCCACGTAACACGACACCTTTCTGCTTCATTTCGGAAACAAATAAAATACTCATGAAATAAATAAATATAAAGTACAGACACCAGTGAGTAAAGCAATCAAATATTATTTTTAATATTTTATGAGTTGACAAATTAGCGATGTGACGGTGCGCTGTCATGGTGGTTTGGTTACTAACAGAATTTCTTCTTCTACAGCAAATTGTCAGTAGATTTAATCGGTGGGAAGATACTGCACATGTCAGAAAACCTGTACTCTGATGTGATTCTGTCTTCCAGCGTCAGACTTTTAATCTGTGATCCCAAAGAATTTAATCGTAAACGTAGAAGGTGTCTGTCGGCTGGGAGTCTGGGAGTGGTTTCATGTCGTCTTGTGGGTCGACCCAACGTGCAGGATTCAGGAGCAATCACAAGTTTTCTTCATCTGTTCTACATAGAGTCTGTGGTTGGAGGTTTGTTGGTTCAGCATCTAGTGGTCATTGCTGGTATTGCACTTCTGTATTGGCTTTATTTTTGACATCTGTGTCCAACAACAACTGGATATATAGGCTGTTTCTCAGTATGTGTACTTGTCGGAGACCGAGTACTGCTCCAATGCAAAGTACACATGAAATACCTGGATTTCTGGTGTTCTGGCTCCTCCTTCATCCTGGAGCCTTCATCAGACCAGACCTGTGTGGACTTGATGAAGCCAAATAACCCGCAGAAGAGAGATCACAGTAATGAACTGGAAATATCAGCATCGTTGTTTAACTGACTGTAGATTTAAACGTTTTTTAAGGCGAGAGTTAAGTTGTTTAAATGGTTCTGTGCAGTGGTTCATCATCAGATACGAGTTATTCTGTGTACATCTAACTACATTTATATTTGTTTCTGTGCAGATCTGCTTGGCTGAAGGAAAAATTAATGCTTAAAGCTGTTTAAGTTGACTTTAGTGTTAACAGGTACAAAATAAAATCACAGCTGAGTGGAGATGTGACATCATCAAGTACTCTGGCGATCCTCCTGCACTTCAGCCTCGATGTGTTCCCACGTTCTTGCAGGTCTGTACGTCAGAGTCCGACTTAAAAGTACATTTTTTCTAAGTACCAACTTGTGTACTTTGTATTGAGTAACAGCCACAGTCTTGGGGGGAGGGACCAAGATGCTGATGAAGGTTAAACTCTTGTGATGTAACAGTTACAGTGACTTCAGCTGAAGTTACATTCTGGTCCTTACATCTACTTGTGCACCACACATTTAATTACAGCTGCCAGTCTGGCATTTTAAGCACATTATCATCCATATTACCAGTTATTATGGTTTCATTTAACGTTGGTCATTGCCTCTCTCGGAGCCGTGCTGCTATAATAACGTTATTAATTGTAATTCCTTTTAATATGACACTGAGGGCCTCTCTTCAGGAAGAGGCTCCAGAGGGACTTCACTAAGCTCTCCGTGTGAGCATGTATGATAATTTATGCATGTGTTTGCGAGTGTGTGTGTATCATCTCCATCAGCCTGTGTGTGTGTGTGTTTGGTCTTTACTAGTCTTATCATATAATTAAGTGGCATTTAATAGACTGTTCTTAAACTCAGTGATGTCTCCACAAACAGGAGAAGAGAGGCTTTACAGTATATAATCAGTTAAATTGTCAGTGGATATTAGCATTATCTGCTCTCCTCCGTAATGTGATTTCTTTATTATGTTTCAAATTTCATTAAATGGCAATATCTGAGCCAGAATAATTAAGCAAATATTGGCCCAGAGATCCTGGAACGCCGGCGTTTATGACACCCAATAAAAACATTAATAAAGCAGCGATTGCCGTTGAAAGAAGGTAAACATGGAGGCTCGTCACGCCGCTCCTCAGATGGCGTGCGAGCGAGTACAGAGGGATCAGGAGGGAACGGGGGAGAATAAAGCAACCAGAGGACAGATTATGTTTGACAGACAGATAAAAAGGGAGGGGAGCCGTGATGAGGAGGCTGAAGTGGGAAGAAAGGTCACGGACGGATGAGGAAGACGAAGAAAAGGAACTGGGGTAATAATGACTGCGTGATGACAGACTGCGGTGGGTGGCGGCTGATTGGACGGAGGGAGGGATGGATGCCAATGGACGACGGAGGCAGGGAAATAATCAGGAGGAGGAGATGGAGGTGTGAGGAGGAAGAAAGGGAGGACCCCGACGCATGGGAGATGAAGAGGATTATGGGATTGCACACATCAAGGAGGGGGAAACAGAAAGATGTGTGGGGGAAGAAGAATGAGCGATTGAAGATGGGAGGAAGCAACAGAGGGGAGGAGGAGGCGACGGCGGCGCCGGAGGAGGCCTGCGAATCCTAGATAGCAAAACAGGAGAAGCGACGTCTTGAGGACTTCAGGTGTGATTCTCCCTATAGGCGCCTCAAAGACCCGCCCACCACCACCACCACCACCACCACCCGCCGTCCACCGTCTCCGTAGGGACCAATCGCTCCGACATTATGCGAGGAGGTTGAGTGCAGCCGCCTCACCGATGGATCATGCTCGACTAGCTCGCCGTCTGACAGAACTATACGGGTGGACGGCGGCGAGCGTTCAAGCCAATTAGAGCAGCTCCGAGCCAGTTTTTAGTGCGAGATGAAGCTGAGCGCTGCCTCTGCTGGCAGATTGGGTGATGGATCGCAGACGAGCCGCGCACACACACACATACACTCGTGCACACGCATCACACCCGACGCGAAGTGCTAGCGAGTCTCCATCTGGACCGTCCTCGGCTTATCTGTTTCTCTTTGTGCCTCCGTGCACACAGGGACGTTCGCCGGCGCCGTCCAAATTTGGCTGGAGCTTGGCGCCGCTCCCCGTTTAATAAAATCCAAAGCTGCATCCATCCAACCATCCATCCTGTGGTTGGATGGTTGGTTGGTGGGCGGGTGTGCGAGACATCGTCGGGCTTTAATATGTCCTCTCTCCCTCTCATATCTTTTGCTTGTTTTAATATGAATAGCTACTTGTGGAGGGGAATGAATTCATAGCTACACGCCGAGCGCGACCGGCGTTATTGGCTGCGGCGTTGAGTGGCAGCCTCCATATGTGCCAGCGCAGCTTCACAGAGGATGTAATAATAAACCCCTGTGAGAGGTGGCAAATAAAAACAACTACATCACATCATAACCTGGGAAATTACCCCTCACACCTTCTTAGAGCCTGTTTGCATCATCTTGTACCATCTCCATCCTCCACCTCTTGATTAGTTTTTGTATCCTTCCCCTTAACAATCACGTTTCCATGGCGCCAGCCCTTTGAAGATGCTTCTCCATCTCCTGCTTTTTTCCATATTTGATCTTTTCCCCTCGTTCGACAGGTGTCAATCATCCACCGCTTATCCTCCTGCCAGCTCCAGAACATGCAGGGCCAACTTAACTCTGATATAAAATTACTATATTTTCAGTCACTTTCACAGCTCGGATACATCATCCCCTCCTGATGTGTTAATGTTTTTTTAAAGAGTCTTCTCTTTGCAGCAGCTGCGCTCGCTGTGGTGAAAATCAGCCGCCGAGTGCAAGTTGAGGAATATATTTTCAGCTCGTTCCCGTAATGTGACTTATTCGATTATATCCCCTGATTCCTCTGGAGGATTTATCTAATCAGATTTTCCCCCACACTTCCCAGACAACAACTTCATAATGCTCCAGAAATAACAGGAGCGGTGGTGACCTCGTGGACCCCGACCCCGAGTCCAGATCTCATTTTGTAGGTTTCATGAGTAAAACAGAAGAAAGTTCCTCTGGAAGTTTTTCGGCCGTACACCTTTGTGGTATAACTCAGATATGTCAGTTTAACCCAGGGTTTGAGGTCTGGACAGAACAGGAAGTGAAATATTTCTTTGAGTTGTAACAATCAAATCAGTGCAGGAGGACGTCGGTGCAGCCCGTCAGTAAGCTAGTGCCATAACAAGCTGCTACCTTGAGCTGGATTCAGTTTTATTTTACCTAGCGCCCAATAACAACTCATCTGAGTCATCTCACTCTGAGTCATCTTAAAGCACTTCACTCTGTAAGGTCGAGACCTTACATTATTATCAGTGTTGTAACACAAGTAAAAACAATAATTCCACCTTGTGCAGCTCAGTGGGAAGAGAAAACTCGCTGTTAACAGGAAGTAACCTTCGACAGATCTGTGGGCGTTCGACTGCTTCAAGACCAACAGGAAGTGACCTAAAATAAAGTCCATACAGGTGCAAGATCTTCTCTGGTCCATCAGAGGACCAAAGGTGGCATTTACAAACCTCCACATCACTTTTAAACTGTGAAAGTAACAAATAATGTCCAAAGACTTTGCTAAAATACGACATAAAACCTTGGGGTTGGGTTTTTTCACCAAGGTGCTTTCTTGGGTCTAATCCTACTGATTTTTAATTAAATGTTATTTCGATAAAGCCAAGCAACCAAATAATCTCACTTCACACAGTAAAGTCAACACCAACAAAATGATCCTGAAAAATGCAACAACTGCTTCGATCCTGGTCCAGAGAGGAACCCTCCAGACCTTGGTCGGTTGGGGTGAGGTCAACCTAAAATACCCTGAAATGAAGTATTTATAATAAAATGGAAGAACGATATCTACTCAAATAGCTTCACATCAGCTTCATCCAGTTTTTATATCAAAACTGTGGTTAATGTCAGTCCTGCTTCCACCTTGATTTTGATTGGTCGCAGAGAGAAGTGGCATTGACCAACTTCGTCCGTCAACACTGAACTTCACACAGTTCATCCAAGTAGAAATGAACCAGGGCAGGTTGGTACTTTTGTTAAAAATTATTGAAGGTGTTTCACTCCCGTCCAGGTGGCTTCTTAAGATCTGAATTTGAAGAATCTTCATAGTATTTACACACTTCCTGTGTAAAAACAGCTGCTTGTGGACACAGGAAGTTCATTTTTCACACAGCTGGTTATTCACCAAAGTGATGCGACTGATTGGAGGTTATCAGTTATCAACAACACATGATTCTCTGTATGTTAAATGTCAAGTGTTTTCTCTGAGCAGAGGCGCTACAGTGCACAGTACTAGCATGTTAGCTAGCTAGCTGTGGTGTTTTGTTGTCTTTCAGTAGTCCAATCAAATTGCTCCAAACATTTGTCCTGCCTACATTTTTCCAGGAAACATCACGATTTTAAAGTTAGATACTCACCGAGCTGAACAACTAGAAAGTCTTTTTTTTTTAATAGGAACATTTAATTATCTTAAAGGTTTGATAACTACTGTACAGAAGCCCTAAAAGGACGTGGTTTTCCTGTGATAATGAGATAATTTCAGTGGTTTTCTCAAGATCTCGAGACGTTTTTCTCATTATCTCAAGAAAACGTTTTCTTGACATAACGACATAATTTTCTGGCGATCTATCAAGAAAAAAGGCTGATTACTGTCTTTATCCGGACCATGACATCCCACACTGATGCTGCACTCAATGTGCTTTACTTCAGTTTGTTTGTACTTTTGCTCCTCATGGGTTGGATTTATGATCATTTGATGTTACTGTGGTGCCAGAAAATTATCTCGTTATCGCGAGAAAACGAGATAATTTATCCTTTCATCTTTGAAAAAGCAAACTTTATTTTCTCGAGAAAAATAACTTGAGATCTCAAGAAAACCACTGAAATTATCTCGTTATCACAGAAAACGGAGAAAATAAAAATTTAGTTAACCACGTCCTTTTCAGGGCTTCTGTACAACTGAACAAAACCAAATAAACTGTTTAATGTATCGACCACCATCTGTTAAACTGCTGAACTAGTTCCTGTTGGTCTGTCGTCACCTCCTTGAAGTCGGCTCACCAGTGAATCCTCTTCCAGTCAAACGAAGGGAAATCTGTAAAATCCAAAGGTAGCACCGTGGATGTTGGAGTGACCGCACCCCTCCCGTCGTCGTCATGGGAACAGGGCGTCTCCGCACAAAGTCTCCTCTGCTGGAGTTTGTCAGTGACTGAGCGAAAATGGGAAACAACAACAAGAAGAAGCTTGAAGATGGGTGGTTGTTGTTGTTGTTGTTGTTGTTTACTGTTTGTCAAAGGGTTGAGATGGTTTAATAATGTAAGAAAAAGGAGCAGTGAACCTGGGGGCCATGCATTTTACATCTCTTCATGCTTTAATTAAAGCAGTGACTTCAGTGGGACACACAAAAGAGGGCTCACATCTGCACGCCCACACCACACACACACACACACACACACACACACCTTTGACAGCATAATAATTGAGCCTACATCTCTTGAATCTGGGTCACAGGAACACAGAGTGTGCGCATCCTTTGATGTGTCATTAGGCTTCTCGATTTCCTCGAATGCAGCGCTATTCAGGAAGGAAATTTCAGGTTGTCCAAGTCACACCGAGAGAATAATTTGGCAGCGGTGGATGGTTAATACGAGTTTTCACATGATGCCACGCGCGATACAATATTTCATCCGCAGCTCCCAGCACGCCTGCACCGCTTTCATACTTTTTCATTTATATTCATTTAACGAGCGTTATTCTCTTTTTTCTACCCGTTTCTTCTCACTTTGTTTTTTTAACCTGCGCCATCGAGGTGCTGATTACACACAATCACAATATAGTGGATTCCTCTAATCTCTGCTCCATTCTTCTCATGTAATCAAACATCTTTATTCATAATTGAAGCGACGATAGCGGGAAAAAGACGAGGAAATTGAGACAAAGTCCACTGGGTTTTGGCATGATTGTG
>OOFC01048416.1:0-33792 GCA_900323345.1 Pseudochromis fuscus
GGAGCAGATCAATTAAAGCAGGGTGGGCAATCCTGGTCCTCAGGGCCGCTATCCTGCATGTTTTAGATGTGTCCCTCTTCCAACACACCTGATTCAATGATCAGGATCGTTATCAGACTTCTGCAGAGCTGGATGATGAGCTGAGCATTGAATCAGGTGTGTTGGAAGAGGGACACATCTAAAACATGCAGGATAGCGGCCCTCGAGGACCAGGATTGCCCACCCCTGAATTAAAGTATGTTTAATCCAGGCAAGGGTAAAATCCAAAAAGGCAGAAAGTTTCCAAAAAAATCAGGCAAGACTATGACTATGACAGTAAAACATGACCATGAACAAAGGGCTGGGACACAAGCTGGCGCTACAAACAAACTGGCACAGGAGATGAGACACAAGAGATTAAATACACATGGTAACGAGGCACAGTGAGACCAATCAGAGCAGGTGTGACAAGGCTGGGAAAGAAAACTTGACAAAAACACACACTAGACAAGACTAACAAAATAAAACAGGAAATGACATAACAGTAAATAACTGAAACTCCACAGATTAAACAGAAACAGACAGGACATGATGTGGACAGACAGACGTAGTGACAAGACAAGACAGGAAGTAAATCAAAGCAAAACCAGATAAACAAAAAACTGAAACTACACAGGAAACCAGAGTAAATGCAGAAACTAAATACAAGAAACCATAATCAAAACCAAGTAAACATACATGGAATCATGACAGATAACAACAAAAATAGCTCATAAGAGTTTCATTTCAGAGCTGATATTTTGCCGTTTCCCGTGGTTTTCTTGATAATAACCAAAGTTACTTAAGTTGTTACATCAATAGCTACAACACTGTGCCAAAAACAGGCATTCAGTGTTTTCTTTTCTGTCTGTTTTAGTCACATGATACACACAGGAGTGAGTACTTGATTGCATAACCATTGTTTTTCCACAACTGTATTATGTGGCATTGTCCATCTAGTGTTGAATAGAAAAGTTATATACACATAAGAAAAGCCTACAACAGGAAGGGGCCTTGTAAGTGTGAGCATTGTGGTTATTAAATCACAGAGGTTCATGTAAAGGACTAATGCTGGTCTTTCTTTTTTCTCCCTTGGTGCAGTGTTCAGTCAGGGGGATAAAGGCACCTCCTGGTACATCATCTGGAAAGGCTCTGTAAATGTGATCACACATGGGAAGGTAAATCCACACTGGTCCAAACAAACCAACAAATCTCATTAATTGTGCTAAAAAAAATACTTTGCTGAAATTCCTGTGCGCACACAGGGTCTGGTGACTACGCTACACGAGGGTGAGGACTTTGGGCAGCTGGCTTTGCTGAATGACGCGCCTCGAGCTGCCACCATCATCTTGAGAGAAGACAACTGCCATTTCCTCCGTGTTGACAAGCAGGACTTCATACGGATCCTCAAGGTTAGTCTGATTACCTCACATGTTTAACACCGTGACTTGTCCACCAACTAAAATTGTTGATGTGCACGAACGGTCATATGGTCAATGCTGACTTTGCTTTTGTGGACGGGGTTTCTGGATTGATGTGTCCCTCGTGGCCACAGAAATAACAAACAACCAGCTCTCCTGAAGGTTTACCAGAAGCCACATTTTTTATCCAGGATTTAGCTGACCTACCTTCTGAGTACCACCACACTCACCTGACCTCACAGACTTACCCTGCATGACCCTGGACTTCCGTTCAGGATTGTAGCGTAAGGTCTTTGGTTCTCGCAGTGAGGAAGTTTTCTACCAGCTCAGCTGCTTCTCCTGCCAATGTTGGACTGTGTTCTCCGAGCCACACTCAGAGTTTGCCAACACAAAGCAATAAAACTGTTCCAAGACCAGAACCTCACCAGCTTGCTCCTTTGTCTTTTTCTCTTGTGGCATCCACTTCTGGTACAAGACTGAGAACCAAGTGTAGATCTCTGGAGGGGTCTCACCAGGCTGAACAGCAGGCTTTTTGAAGCCTTTTTTAGATTTCATGCTTTGTTAAAAAGACATGTCTCCCCATCTATTAGTGACATGCATCCTCAGTAGCCATAGCAACATAAGCAGTTTTATCAGCGAGGTACCAGCCTCACCACCCAGTCTACCTCAGACCATTGCTAAGCTGCTGCAAGGCGCTAACACAAGGTCAAATACAAGGTCGAACACTGAGATGTACCACCCCCTAGTGTTGTAATCAAGACCGTACCAATCAAGACCAAGACATTATCGAGACTACAGAGTATCAAGGCCAAGACAAGACCAAGATTGTATATTTCAAAGAAAAATCACATCAAAATAGAACCAAAAGACCACTATCTTGTTTTCTTTTAATTAAGTTTGCATTTACATAAATGGGCACGTCACCCTGGGTGTCACAAAGACTGCATGACACCGGGAAGGTAGTTCTTATCACAGTAGTGCTGGCCTGGTCTTGACCGGTCTTTATCAGAAAACCCGAGTCCACCCTGTCCAAGACCGAGACAAGACCGAGTAAAAATGCCTTCGATTCCGATACGAGTCTGAGACCTTTAAAAAGTGGTCTCAAGACCGGTCTGGAGACTAAGACCGATTTCAAGTACTACAACACTACCACCCCCAGGAAGAAGCATAGGATCCACATTTTACAGAACTCTGGGCTTTACTGATTTGAGTGAGATATGTATCTTCTGCCCACAACTACCTGGCCTTCACTTAGTTTATATGCAGATTCAAAGAGGAGTGGTGTCTCCAAGCAGGGCTACAATTAGCGTATACAACATGATGCTCTTCACCTTAATGCAGTTCTTGCAAAGGCAATGTAGATATTTGTATTTTACTCCAACTACTCAACCCACAGAATCTCATTCCTCTCCAATCTTCTCTCTCCCCAGTCCATTTGGTTTGCCTCATTAGGGCTGATTGAACACACCAGGTCGATGTGAGCAACACTCACATCCATGACAGTGCTGCTCCCACATATTAATTATCTCAGAGAGAGAGTGAGAGAGATCAGATAAAGAATAGAAAGTCTAAAAAATACCAGAACATCCTCAAAATAAATCCAACTCATGTGTCCATCAACTAAATTGGATCCTTATATAGCGGATTAACACATTAAAAATAACCAATAAACAAACACTGAACTCAATAAACAGTCTCTGAGTGCATGTATTTGAGGGTAGGAACTGTGCACTTGTTCAATATGCTTAGTGATGAGTTATCGGACGCTCCCTCACAGTGAAACAGTGAGTGAAATCCACAAAATATAGTTTTTTAACTGTTGTCCTCCGTGTGTGTGTGTCAGGATGTGGAGGCTAACACGGTGCGACTGGAGGAGCATGGGAAGACTGTGCTGGTGTTGGAGAAAAGCGCTGACTCGACCGGACAAGGAGGAGCAGGGAGCAACAGCAAGTGAGAAACTCACCTCTGTCACTTCAGACGCAGGTTTACAGTCGGGTGTGGAGGGATCCGGGGCCAGGACATTGTCATAACACAAGAAGGGACAATCCCAATCCATTAATTATCTTAATAATCCAGTGATATCTGACGTTCACAAAAGCACTGGACTTCAACCCTGCCTTGTTGAATGAGTTGTTATCAGTCTTGAGGCATTTTAGCAAACAGAAAGGTGAGATTAGTGTGTGCTGACTCTCACTTAGGTCATAGCTGACCTAGTTTACGCACAGTGCGACTATCTTCTCTTGTATTCTCCACCCCACTAAAGAAACAAGATTTATTGTGTGAAAGGCCCAATCAGTTTTACATTTCAGGGCCTGACGCCACTTGACAAGGAGCCCTCAAATTTAGTCATAACTCTTTGTAACTAAATTACAGAGGTAGCGTATGGGCTGGAGGACAAGGCAGCACAATAAACATATGATCTGAGACAGACACATCACCACCTTCAGCTTAGTTCTGATATATTACCACCAACCACAAACTTTGCAATGATTACGTCAAGGACCTTTTTCTGCTTCTTCCTTTTTGGAGAGGTTGTCAGTTAACCTTTACAAAAACTAACAAATAAAGTACATAATAATTAATTCCTTGTTTTTATACGTGTTATTTTGTATGTTAGCTACAGTAGTTTTATGATAGTTTTTGTAGATGTAAAACCTGTACAACACAATCTGACAGAGCGAGGAGTATAGTGGTAGATTTGTTCATCTGTAGTATCTGGGCAGATGGTACACAATTATCCTTAAAGACATAAGCATCCATCCATCTATCATCACCCTCCCATCACAGGGAAAACAAAGAGAATTCACAAACACAGGATACACATTTCCAGTCAATTAAGAATTATTATTTTTTATTTATTGAACCTTTATTTAACCAGGAAGTCCCAACAAGAGAGACCTGGCCAAAATAGCAGCCATGCAAGGTTACAACACATAGAAAACAGTCAGCAGATTTAAAACTAATAATCAAACACACATTTGGCTTTCAAGAAAAACAACCACATGCCTCTGTCACCACAGTCTTAATAATACTTTTGAATTAATTAAGTCCAGTTTTAGCTGTTTTTGAAGGTGCAAGGTGCTTTCGAGTTTTCCCCAGGTCTGTAAAAAAGAGAAAGGTACAGAGGTAAAATTGACATTTTCCCAGAATTGCTTTATGAATAAAAATAAAGCAGTGTTGTTGCCTGTAAGTTGTTAATTATGTCCAACCAACTAATCAGTGATCCAAACAAACATGTCTTTGGACTGTGGGAGGAAGCTGAATTACCCACAGGGAGAGAGAGAGCATACAGGCTCCACACAGAAAGACCACAGACCAAGACTAAGCATGATGTAAAATGCAAGTTCTCCTTCCCTTTCTGCTTTTCATAGATACACAGTTATGTCTGGAGCACCTGAGAAAATCCTGGAGCACCTACTGGAAACAATAAAGTTGGACTCTAATGGAAATGATGCGATAGGTGAGAGCCTGCAGACATGTCCTTATGTTTCCCTGTGTGACTGTGAGCGATTCAGGACGCTGAGGCCGAGTCAACTTCTTAGTCAACTGTGTGTTGTTGTGATGTTTGTGCTCCTGCAGATCCCTGCGTGAGCGACTTTCTGCTCACCCACAAAGTCTTCATGCCCTCCAGCCAGCTGTGTCCCGCTCTACAGCACCAATATCCTGTGATGGTCAATAAAACTGATAAGAGTGACGGGGGTGCTGACTATGAGGAGAATGCTGCTTGTGATGCAGTGACGTCTGCTGTTCAAACAGATGACATCATTGTAATGCAATGTTACGCTCTTATTGCATTTAATAACCATGAGATGAAATTGTTTTGTACCCTTAACCATCACTGCACTTACCGGGCAGAGCTCTCTGAGGGCTCAGAGCAGGAGAAGGCTGCATATATCCTCAACACCAAACAGAAAGTAGTGAAGCTGATTGGCCAGTGGGTGGCGCTGTATGGCCTTTTCTTGAAAGAAGACCCTATTGCTTTGGACTTCTTGGAGGTGAGATGATCATATTGATGTAATCCATGCTTATTTCACAGTGTAGTAGAACATTTTCATGAATATTCCTTCGTTTTTCTTCCTGTTTGGGCTGAAACAGAAGCTGAAGAAGGAGGTGGCAGCTGATTACCGTCAGTCCAGCATGCTGAAGGAACAGTTTAGAGAAAGGAGGAGAACAAAAGTGTAAATATCATCTGATACCATCTGCTATTTCTATACAATTCTCAGGTTAATATTCTGGCATAATATCTAACATGTTAATATCTTGACAGGTTGGAGAATGGATATCAGTCACTGTGCAGGGTGAGCTACTCATTGCTGTTGCCGAATACATGAGCAATGCATCTGTTGAAATGTCATCCTGCTGTCGTTTGTTAGTTTAATGTCACTGACTTGCTGAGTCATTCTGATGCCGTTCACAGAACCAGCAATTTGATTGGTTTTCAACCTGCGAGGAGCCAGTAGGGAGGTTGCAGCCAATCAGAGCACAGGATAAAGGTGAGTGAGGCCACATGCACTCAGGCAGGCAGATCTAATTAATCAATTAGTGGTGCTGTATGGTATATGTGACCTCTTTTAATCTGAATCATATCAATGTGTCCCAACATATAGTCACATTAACTCAGCCTGTTTGCTGCCATCTTGGAGTAAGACATGCTAAGCAGCTTTACTGATGTCTTCATATCACCACGAACTGACACTTTGGCTCCTGTCCCCTCTTTGTTCAGTGCTGTATGAGATCTACAGGCCCGACAACAAACCTCTCACTCTGATGCTCCCTGTGAACTCATCTGTACAGGATGTGATGTCAGCAATAGTCAAACCTGTTGAAGAGCACATCCTGGTCAAAATGAACTCCACAGGAGGTGGGACTTTTTTTATTATAATTTAAAACTGTAAAACATTTAGAGAAGAATCATTTAAACTCTCACTCACATTTCTGGATTTCCTTCTTGTAAATGTTGACAGAGAGAGCACAGTTGAAGCTGGATGCTACTGCAGTGTACACCGCCCTGGGACTCAACGAGAGACTGTTCATCTGCACAAGCAGCCAAGTAGAACAACTGGTGAGGAAGAGGAGCCCACCATTCAGTCCATTTCATATCAGTCTTGCATTTATTGTGTGAGATTTCAGACATGTTTTCTTTATGTAAATTATTTATTACGATGCATACAGTTGAGTTTGTCGTGGTTATTTTTGGTCAAAAGGACCACATCCTCTCCCTGCTGATTTTCTTCCTCGCTGTCGTCTCCAGGTGCCGCTGAAAGAGCAGCAGGGTCCAGAGGGAGGAACGTCTGACATCCTTGAGCAGATGGGCTCCAAAGACATCGCCAATGAACTCACTAATTATGACTGGGAGCTGTTCACCGCCATGCACGAGGTGACTCAGCAGTAACGACAAACCAGAACAAAGAGGAACACATTAAAATACCTGCTGTGTGATTCAGTCGTCTGCCACGACAAGGAAATGTAAAAGCTGAGACTGGAATTCAGACAACAAAGAACTGAACACCTCTTTGATGGAAAGACAACTTGGCACCTTTTATCAGACAGTGCCATCTTTTGGTCCACTTCCTGCATGTTTCAGATGTTTCTGAAGCGTTAAGTCACCGTCTTCGGTTTCCAGTTTGTTTTCTTTAACAATGTGTTTATTTTATGTGACTCTCTCCAGGTGGAGCTTGTCTACTACATATTTGGGCGTCATAAATTCCCGGGTGCCATCACAGCCAACCTGGAGCGGTTTGTGCGGCACTTCAATGAGGTGCAGCACTGGGTGGTGACTGAGCTGTGCCTCTGTGAAGACCTGGTGAAACGGGCCATTCTGCTCAAGAAGTTCATCAAGATCGCTTCAGTGTAAGAGTTGAAAGCTGACACGGATGTAGGTGTTGTAGATCAGTCAGTCCTCTGAGACAGAGTCAAGCTTTGGCGATTCCTCTGCTTTGCCTCTAGCACCACCTGCAGGTCATAGTTTGTACTTGTTCAGTAAAATATCTGATTGTAAAGTTGTGCAGTGACATTTATGGGTCCTAATAACTGACTCTAGTGTTACGTTTGGTCCATTTCTTCAACCCTGCACAATCCAACGTCACCATAAGAGCAGCACTCTGTCAGTCTGATGGCTGCTTGTTCACAGCCTCATGTCGTCTTTGTCACAGATTAAAGGAGCAGAAGAATCTCAATTCATTTTTCGCGGTGATGTTTGGTTTAAGCAACAGTGCAGTGCAGAGGCTATACAAGACCTGGGAGGTAAGAAACCCCTGAATACAACAATCTCACTGTTGTGACTTATTTATTAAACAGATTTTGATTTGATATTTTCCTTGTCTGTGTCAGAGGATACCGAGCAAGACAAAAAGGATTTACTGTGCTTACGAGAGATTGATGGTGAGTTTGTGCAAAAACCTTAAAGCATAGTTCTCCACAGTGACTTTTCTGCTTCATATGACTGAAGTTCATTGTGTTGATTTTGTGTCCTTGTGTTAGGATCCTTCTCGTAACCACAGGGCCTACAGACTGGCTGTGGCCAAACTCAGTCCTCCTTACATTCCCTTCATGCCTCTGCTGCTGAAAGGTATCAGATCCTAGCAGTTAACTAATGATGACCCTGTGGTCACCTTTGACTAACTCATCACTGCTCCTGTTCCTGTCTGTTCCCAGACATGACATTCATCAATGAGGGAAACCCAAACTACGTGGAGAAGTTGGTCAATTTTGAAAAGATGGTATGGCTAAAAAAAAATTCTTTGTAATGTTAAGCTTGAGTACTGTCATCATAAATCTCATCCTGTGCAAGAGGTTGACTTAAAATGTTTGATTTCCCTCCCATTGTCATAGCGAATGCTCGCCAAGACAGTGAAAATTGTGCGAGGATGCAGAAGCCAACCTTACGGTAAGTGGTCCAGCTGAGTCATGACATTCAGGAAAGGTCTAAACCAGGAGTGCCCAACCCTGGTCCTCAAGGGCCCCTATCCTGCATATTTTAGATGTTTCCCTCTTCCAACACCTGATTTAAATGATCAGGATCGTTATCAAGCTTCTGCAGAGCTTGATGATGAGGGACACATCTAAAACATGTAAGATAGGGGCCCTCGAGGACCAGGATTGGGCACCACTGCTTTACTCCAACAAATTTTTAGACCAGGAGTGCCCAATCCTGGTCCTCGAGGGCCCCTATCGTGCATGATTTAGATGTTTCCCTCTTCCAACACACCTGATTCAAATGATCAGTTCATCATCAAGCTCTGCAGAAGCCTGATTACGATCCTGATCATTTGAATCAGGTGTTGGAAGAGGGACACATCTAAAACATGTAAGATAATGTCCCTCAAGCACCAGGATTGGGCATCCCTGGAGTAAATGGATGTTGTCTGGTGTGTGACTGATTCATGTAGGTAAATCAAACTGTCATCTCCTCTGCAGTGCCTTCATCTCCACAGAGGGGCCTGGCTGATCGGATGTTTCTGGAGGGGCCCGCTAATCGCATATCAACATGTAAGCTACACCAGCAATACCAATAACTGTTGCAGTCCAGTTTTTTAAAGTTTTCTATTCATGTATGAACACTTACATGCATGCAAACACGGTTTCTTCATCTCGTCCAGACTCAGACCACGCCCTCCCTCTGCGGAGTCCCAGCAACATCCGACACTACATTCAAAACCTGAAGGTGATTGACAACCAGCGCAAGCTAACGCAGCTCTCAAGGACAATCGAGTGCTAGGACTTCACCCTGCAAAGACTGTGAAACTGTAGCGAAGTCAGAACCAGGCCACAGACTGTAGCTGGAGGAACAGCTGACTCCTGAAGGAGATGGGCCTCTGGAGGTGCCATGGAGGTTCACTGTAGTTTAAAGACGCTTCAAGGTTTCTGCACAGAGAATGAAAACGTGCAGCGTGCACAGCGATGAGCTCCGATGCTGAACAGGATTTGTGGGACAACTCTATCCAACACGCCTTAAGTCACATCGGTGTGGACACATTCGTAGTGATCTCCTCAAGATGTTACATCATGTACAGCTCGGTATTCCTCTCTGTTGTCAAGATTCATCTTATGTGACTTTTTATATACTGCTGTCTGTGGATAATCATACCGACGGTTCCACAATAGGGCCATAAGAACACATATTACAGATCTGCACCACAACAAATCACTTTAGGTCAGTTTTTGTGCACTAGTGTTTTCACGTTAAAGACTAATATATTGTATCAGATCATGGCCGCTAACTGACGTGCATATAATTTCATACAATGTTGTTTTCTAAATAAATTATTTTCCCAGTTATGTGTATTGAATGAAAGCACAAGAGTTTGTAAAAAGGGGAAATATTTTATTTAAAAGTACAAACTGTAAAAATTTGACCTTCAGAGATCTCTCAATCCACCCGACACGAAAAGGTCTCCCCAATATGGGGTGAGAAAATTCACAACAAATCATTTGAATTCAAAATACTCTCCTTGTCATAAATATGTACAACATCTTTTTGAAAGTCCTGGAGAGACAAAAAAAATGGGCTAAGACATATACGAACCAAAAGAAAAACCAGTGCCTTCTCCTGATGTGACCATGGAGGAAGTAGTAAAATGATCCCCTGTCATTATAAATAATAGGCTGACACGTTGAGTAAAGAATCTTCATAAAGACCATGTGTTAAAGGATTTAAGTCAATTACCAAATGGGGGATTTTGTGGACTATCTGACAAATCACTGTCCAGTAGGAAGGGATGTATAAAAATAGTTTAATGAGGCAAACGAATGTAAAACATATGGTTTAGCGTGTTTGGACAGGTGCAACAGCAGAGCCTATAAATTACCAAACTATGTCAAGATACTTGAGTTCAACTCAGATATGCTCCGGTGGATGTGTTTGTGTCATCAGGAAGATACTCCAGCAGTGAGCGAAGTGGTGAGTACATCTGAAGTGGGGAAAACGTTTCACACTGTGAGAAAGCAAGTCAACGTAAAAAAGCCATTTACCGTATTTTCCGGACTATTGAGCACACCTGTCGATAAGCCGCTCCTGTCTATAAGCCGCTATTGAATTTACTCGAACAGTTGTGGTCCACTCTGACGTGACGAGGCTAAATGTATCGGCGGCACGGAGCTTGCTAGCTTGTAAAAAGCTAACGAGCTTCGTGCCGCTGATACATGAGCCACACCGGTGTTTAAGTTCAAAGCGTTGGAAAAAAGTAGCGGCTTATAGTCCGGAAAATACGGTACTCTGCATGATCTGGATTATCACGACTCAACCACAAATAAAACACGAAACAAACAAAAAAAAAAAGCACGGTAATATTAAAAAGAGTGAATATAAATATTGCACTTCCAAACAACATTTAGTTCCCAGTGCCTAGTTGTTATCCCTTTGTTAGAGGTATTTATGCTATCTTGTTCAATAGTAATGCAGAATGGCTGAACCTCGATTATCTAAAGCTACAGATGTGATAGGCATGAACAGGACTAGGCAGCGGGAATAACCATACACAAAACAAACATTCATAAATATACCATTCACACAAATGCATGTATGCATGAAAACACACATGCAAGCACACACAACCCTAACTGTAACCCATGGACATCAGGTATTTACATTACAAGAACAATCTATGTACACGACAAAAGAAACCAACACAAAGCATTTCCTTTTTTCAGTCCCTGTAGCCTTTTGGTTGTGGGATGACTTCAGCACCTTCTCACTAAAAGACAATCAAAAATACAGTATCTCACAGTACAACACACTGTAAGCTCAGCACGGATCCTTCTGTCTTCAGCTTTCCGTCAAGGCTACAACATTGCTGATTGTCTTTAGCTCCAGACATCGTTACACCATGGCCGTTAACTCTGTGGTCTCCGATCTGAACCGAGCCGGAGTCAAGGCGGCAAAACGAGAAGCGCCACACCGCTTCAAGCCTTACACGAGGTCGCACAGGTCTGCGGTGGTTCCAGTCCCATCCCAGTCGACTACATCACAACGATGACGATGCCAGCATTGGTCACTCCGAACACAAACATACAGGATTTAAACTCAGTGATCAGTAGGAGTCAAATTCAGAACTCAAAGGAAGGTCAGTCAGTCAGTCAGTCTGTGGTGTCTTTGGAATAATATCAGTAGATTTCCTTTGAGTGCAAAAACAACTTAACTCAGCACTGTCCACCAACCTGAGGCAGAGAGAGATCATTTTCATCAACAGTTAGGAAACATCTTCAATAACTGCTTCTCCTGTTCAGGCGGTGGTGGAGCCTGTCCCAGCATGCACTGGGCACGAAACAGGGAAACACCTCAGACAGGCCGAGGCTTAAATACAAAAAAACTAAAATTATTTTTACTACATTTTGTAATTAAAGCTGAGCTATTGAACAGATTTGGCTATTAAAAAATGTCTTTTTTAGTGTTTCACCTGAACTGTTTACCAATCTATCAATAAAAGGATGTGTTCAGGAGATGAAGAATATTTTCATGCCTCAGCAGGAAGCACTATTCACAGCTCCTGGAGGCCACAGGCAACATGTGGCCACGTCCTGTCAGAGGCAGCAAACACATCCCATCATTAGCACCATTATCAGGCAGTTAAAGGGGTAACGCAGAAGTCTCCATCACAAAAAATCTCAGAAGTAAACCCAACGAGCGTCTTACTGCATTCACAGGCTGACGGTGGCCTGCGCTTTTTTTTTGGTGTTGTTGTACAGTCTAATGTTCGCCTTAAGGCACTGAGAATTTTTTTTTTGACAACAATCCCAACCTGCCGAGAAACAAGACATAAATAATAAATGAAAAAAGAAAGAAAACATTCATTTGGCGTGGAGATCTTTGGATTTCTGTCTTCGTCTAGTGCAGCACAGTGGAGTTCCAGTAGTCTCTCTTTCATGTAACTCTTCAACTGCTTTTCTGATCCGCTCTACATGCTCCATAATGTATCTCCATTGCAATCATATGGCCAGGTACTGTGGTTCTGGTAGCTCCGGTGGTCGTTTAGGCCTCAGAGGCAGCCTGTGGTTTGAGCTGGGCTTTTTCCATGGCCGTGCCGTAAGGTAGAGATCGCTTGAAAAAGCCAAACTGCAAGAAAAGAGGAAATGCAGGGGGTCACAAATGAGATGTAATCAGTTCAACTGCAAATATATGAAGCTGTCAGAAAAATAAAGAACTGCTGTTTTAAAATCCTTGAGCACTGACCCTGTACAGGACGTAGATGAGAAGAGCCAGAAGCAGTAAGCCGGCCAGAATAGCCAAGATGATGATCCACAGTGGAACCGAGTTCTCGATATCTGGCTTGTTCCACACCACCGGGGTCACCACCTGAGGATGACAGGACCATTTGTCTTCATCTTACTTTAAAAAAAAAAATTTAACATCACTTCTCTGTAGAAACTGAGTCAGTTGGAGTAATGAAACAGGCCCAATGGGAACATCAGTGTCAAAAAATAAAAGTCCACCTGTCATTTCTCAAACAGGATCATTTTTAGCTTAAGAATTTGAGTTAATGGATCAACAACAGAGATTCAAAGGCTGCTGATTTATATTAATTTACAGATAATAAAGGACTGAACTATGCAAATAGAGCATTCCTTAAAACAAAATATTTTATAGCAGCATATTTTACAGATTATTAAGAATGTCTGTAAATAAAGTTATTTGTAAAGTAGATTTTTATGTAAATTATAAATATCACTTTCTTTGTGACTTGTATGTTGAATAAAACTTTATGAGCATATTTTGTGTTCTTGTAAATAACATGACAGATTCATGTCTGTCATTAATATATTAATGCCTATAAAAACCTATTATTTCAATATTGTGATCCAATATTGATCAAGTGTAGTTTAACATGTTCATCACGTTTAACATGTTCATCACGTGATTTCATCTAATGTCAATTTCTTATGAGAACAACATGTTTTGTACATTTGCATAAAGTGAAAAAAAAGATAGGAAGGCAGTAACTTATTATTTACTCCAAAATATTACTTCAGGAAATTGCAACATATACCACATGAAAGTAGTTACTGATACCGAGTCATTCATGCATAAAACATGGAAAAGAGTTATTTGGTTTTCAATACAGAACATGAAATGTGTCTATAGTTTACGGCTTGATTTGACCAAACAATGAAGCTGTTTAATACCTTTTTGTGTCCACTGGGATAAATCTTGGGCAGGATCGCATATGGCATCTTCTCCACGCTGTATCTGGCCAGGCACTCCAGCACATACTGTTTGTAAGCTCTCTGAAGACAGAAACATTACAAGTTACACACAGTACACTAGTTATACACCAGGTGGCAACACAGACCGTGTGCATCACCCAAAGAAAATCCCTCCAGCATTCCTATCCTATGAGAAGCAGTGACTACCGGATAATGAATTTTCAATACATCACACATACGCCTGGTGTTGCAGTGTTGCAGGAGGTGGTAAATAATCTGTGTTTGGCTCTAAAATGACAGACAACCACTGGTAGAAGCTGCTGTCTGTGCACCAGTCTGAAGCAATCTGTGTTTTCAGATAGCAACTGTTGTCCCATTTGTTGAGGCAAATATGTGAATCTGGGAACAACTGATTCAGAAACACTGCTGAGTGAACGCAAACAAATATGTGTGAGTGACTGCTGCAGATATTAGGACTATCCAGGCTGCACATTAGAGGCTTTAACTCTCAGTGTTTTCTCTTTTGTGGCTTTAATAAAAAATGGCTTCCTAGTTCCTGCCAAAGCCTGACATAAGAAAATACACAGGCACTGGTGGGAAGAGACTAATCTATAGTGTACAGTCTCTTCCTCTGGACTGCGTATGTCATCCTCCGGGAACACATGTTCACGTACAGGACATGTCTCAGAGAGTTTGTACAGTAAAAGATCTTCTCTCACAAACCTCAATGAAAGTCTCAGCCCAGACGCGGGATCGCATTTTGAGGATGGCAGTGGTCCCCTTCTCCAGAAGACCCACGTTGCACTGGAGCGTCCAGCACTCCACATTAGAGCAAGACTATGGAAACAGAAAGGATACCATTAAGATGGTGCTGATTAAATACTAAATATATTTTAAGCAAAAAGAAACAAAACAGGATAGCCCCAGAGAAGTTGAACCAACTGAGAAGTGGTGTAACAGACACGGGAAGGCCAATAACAGCCATGTTCATGCTGCAGGTCGAATAAATATAACAAAGACCCCAATGTTATGATCCCTATTCCACGCCTGCTTCGAATTAGATTGAAGGAATGTCATGAGACTGTAAAAATGCAGCATGCACCACTCGCCACATTATTGCCCCACCACTAAAACCGGCCCATTTTTCTCAAGACTGTAGCATACACAGTCTTAATTAGATCCCCATAATGCAGCTTGGTACGTTTAACATTTTAAAACATGCACACGCTGTTTTAGAGCCGGTGCCATGGCCAGACCACCCCCAGACCCAGAGGTTTCGGCGGGTTTCCTGCGGGAGCGCATTAGTTTACTTATTACACCAGGCAGGGCAAACACAGGAGAAGAACCCAGTACCCGCCTAGTTCCTTAAGGCTCAGTCTTAGACAGACTTAATGAGTATTCAGACAGACAGGGAGCATATCAGTCCACTTCCTCCTGGTCGGATGCCCCACGGCACCGGGGCCACGAAGGTTGGTGAAAATGACATAAACATGGTCCAGTGCCAACGATGCCTCAGACCCAAGTCCCACATATCCTCCCTGGTGGGATTATGTGGTCATGATCTGGATCATGGGGGCGTGGAAGCTGTTCCCACAACTTTGTAAAAAAAAAAAAAAAACAGTCTGGCCTGACTACACAGCTGCTGTATGCCGGAAAAAACATGCTGAATGTAATGAGTTGATCTATCAAGTGGAGGAATGATGGAAAATTAATTTATGTCTCAAGCAAAACGCCAAAGTCAGGACTTTTATGTCTTAATAATGTAATAGCTTTGATTTGTGAAATGCTGATGAGACAAAATGATTGTCTGTTGCAGCCTTATTTATAATTATAATATGAGCGCATGTGAGCCGCTCACTGGTTTAATCATTTAAGGAGATCAATCCCTATTCTGATATGACAGTATAATAATATGATCTATAAGTAGCAGCTGATTAATGCTTTACAGATCAGTCATTAACCATAAACAAACAAAAGCTTTATCTTTGTATTTGGTGATAATGAAGTCATCAATAGATCATCTTTGTGGCTTCTACACTTTCTAATAAACCATCATGTTCACAGTTACATGTTGTTAATAGAACAACACCTGTAAACACCTGGCAGCTAAAGTTATATGTTACTGGCTTATAACTTGTATATGTCTATTTCTAGTTTATAGTTTATTTTGCACCGTTAAAACACACAAAAAAGGCAAGAAAAAAGCAAATAAATAATGAAACACAGAGCAGAGAGAGACAAAAAACTCAGAGGGCTTATTTAGAGCCTCCACCTAATAAAATTTTCACGAGGTTATTAAGAACTGAAAAGTACAGAAAAATACATAATACAAAAAATAAAGTGATGGCAAACTACCAAATATGTTTGATTATAACAACAAAAACAGCAATAATAGAGTCCATTTAAGAACGTGTAAATGTAAGTGTAAGAAAATGTAAGTGTGTGATGTGTAAGATAATGTATAAAGCATTAGTAGATCCTTTTATTTCTAAAACCATTAGATAAAACCTACGAACCTTTGAGCACCAAATGTATCACAACACAACAGAAGCCAATACTACTTTACTTTACAGTAGTATATCGCAATACTACAACATAATGAGAGTAAGACATTTTTAACCAAGCCATTTTGAAAGGCTTGTTGATTTTTTAATACAGGACTGAAGACACAGTCCATTGTTCTTCATGCACAGCTCAGCTCTTCAAAGACTCAGCAGGTCATTTTCAACTTTCACATTATGACCTTCGCTGACAGCTTAATCCAAGCATTGCTAAACACTACCACACTTTGATCAAGAGTTACTTTGAACAGAGATGTCTGCTCCCTCGGGATCAAAAAACAAGACACAAGGGAAACAGGAGAATGGGTCCTTTATAGTAACGTGTCACTGGACATGCTTAATAAATGAGCAGTTAGCAGAGACAGCCTCATAGACAAAGAGCTTTTTAATGGAGGCAGGTATCCACACACAGACGCAGATAAAGCAGCTACCTACAGCCTGGTGGATCAATAGGACCAGTGTGTGGAGGCTTGGGGGGACTCATAACACCCCGAGTCAAAAATTAGAGAGCAGTCTGAATTAAGCAGCGCATCACCGGCCTCCCATGTCTCATCGGCCTCTCCACCGCTGCACCACTACTAAGGGCTCTTTAATGTTAATCACCACAACGGGACAAGCCTGTGCCCTCTGACCCCTCCCTTTTAACGACATCATAACCTAATTACCCAGTCCCCAGAGCCTAATGTAAGAGCAGGGCCAGCCTCACCAAAATAGATCCAGATTGGCACACTTAAGGCGACCCAACAAAACATATTGTTTCTAATTTTGTGTTTTTTAATTTATTCAATGACTCTTCTTTTGAGTGACACAAATGGTTTTAACTACATAACCATGTTTACCCTGTGCTGCAAACTCACGCTCCTCATTCCTTCACTTTTAAGTCCCCATTCAGTCACCTATTACATTAGACTTCAACTTTTGGCCTCACAAACCCCTTTTCTACCAACTAAGAACCAACTGGTGCTAGTTCTGTGCTGGTGCCTGACTTAGCACCAGTTTGTTGTGTTTCCACCACTGTAAGCACCGGTTCCAGCGGCTAAAACTGGGGCTAAGTCAGGCACCAACTCCTTGCTGGGCCAGCAACTACGCCAGGGGCTGGGGGAGCGACGGTGGAAACACAACAAGCGACAGTAGAAGAGTAGAGTAATGAAAACAAGGGAGCCACAAACAGTTGGATGTTTTGGCTCTGGATCCCAGTGTAGACTTGTAAAACCAGGAACAGCACTTGTATCCACACGATGAGCTCCTCCATTTAAACATTAATTTAAGCAAATCATTTTTCATGGACTGATAGTAACAGGGTAACAATAGTTTGCTAACAGCAGCTAGCTCGCTAGCGGCCGGTTGTTGTGAACCGGCTACCTACTTTACGGTGGCGCAGCACCAACTTGGCTCCTTGCCAGTGGAAAAGCAAACCGGTTCATAGGAGAAACGGGATCTGAACTAACTAACCACCAGGACTAGCACCAGCCCAGAACTAGCAACCGTTCTTGTTTAGTGGAAAAAGGGTAAATGTAGAGTTGCAAAACCAGGAACAGCACTTGCATGCACACGATGGATGAGCTCCTCCATTTAAGCATTATTACCTGCGAGGGTGCGCTTTCCCATCGTATGCGACCAAAAAAAGATGTTGTGATTTCCCAAAACTGAATAAATACCGCACGTAGCAATGCAACACTTTGTTAGCTCAATCATGTTGTAACTAGAATATCCGATGAAAAAAAAAAAATTTCATGGAGTGATAGTAACAGGGTAACAATAGTTTGTTAGCAGCGGCTAGCTTGCCAGCGGGCAGTTGTTGGGGAACCGGCTACGTATGCAGTGACGTGCTGATGTTTTACGGTGACGCAATCACGTGGTCCCAACTTGCCAAAACCCAAACCGGTTCATAGGAGGAACTGGATCTGAACCAACTAACCACCAGCTCTAGCACTAGCACGGACCTAGCACCGGTTCTTGTTTGGTAGAAAAGGGGTAACTGTTCATTCATGCACCCAACATGTTGCATCCATAGAGTGTGACAGTTCCCCTGTGAGTATCTTACCAGGTTCGTCAGATGAGCGAGTTGATTCTTGTGGACATCCCTCCTCTCCACGCGGTGCTCGTGGGCTTTCAGGGCCAGAATGGGCGATTCAGTGGACGTGTGCTGGAGCTAAAGGACGACAGACAAACACACACACATACACACACCACCCGTTAGCACAACACAGACACTGACCTCACCAGGCAGAGGAGCACACCACCCTTTCTGTCAATATAAGACCTAATGTTAGCGTGACCCACGGGCTTTTTGTCATTAATCAGAAGCATGTGAGCTCTGCTCCTCATGGATTCCCGTGGAAATAAACAGTACTTAGCAATTCACCAGGGGGAAAAAAACACATTAGATCACAGCTAAGACTGATGACCACTCACAGCCCTGCTCAACATCTGTCAGGCTTCAAATGTAAATACAAACAACTGCACCGAAATGCTGTGCCCACAAAATCCCAAAGCTACAACTTAGCGTAAGTGGGGTGTCAGTGGATGTGGAAGATGAGTGAGTATACTGCTGGGTGAGGTGGTTCATCAAGCTGTGCTGAACACAGGGAAGAGCTTCTACTTCAAAGCGGTGGTGGGGTTAAGTGTCCTGGGTGGGGCTGACAAGCTGGGAGGAGGAGGTGGGTGTGGGCCAACCATTGGGAGCCCAACTGGGAGAGGATGTGAGATCTTCACTGTCTGATTTTGCCTGGTCTGACCCTGAGAGGTGTGCATCTGCACGTTAGTGACTCACTTTGAGGTTTCGGTGGTTCATGTTTTTGTCGGAGGTGCAGTTGATGGGGCCTTCTGTGGAGAAGTCCAGAGGGTAAAGGAGATTGTGACCCTGGACACTGAGAGGGCAGCGCAGCTCAAGTATGGTGTGGCTGATCCGACTGGGGCCGTTGTTCACAAGCTGGAATAAAAACACAAAACTTAAGTATCAGCAAACATCAAGAGCAGCTTTGATTTTTTTGTATTTTAGTTATATCAGCATAAGGTTGCAACAGATTTATTTCCCATGCTGAAAAGTGGATATCTGCCATAACCTACAAATTGGTAGATCAGCACAGCATAAATCAAACTGTGATTACATTTTCTTTGGTTTTTGTTCCCCCAGGAAGTCGACTTTTTTTTTAATGAACAGTAGGATCCGCTTTCCAACTCAATCTGCTCAGCTCCAGTGAGACTTCACAGCTACAACGTGGCTGATTACCTCATAGATGTGTTCCACTGCCGGCCCGACGTCCTGCTCTATCGCATAGTTTTTGGTCACCTTCCAGTTGGCCGGTGGAAAGAAGACCTTATCTGGTCGAGACACACTGAAATAAAGGAGGAGGACCGTGAGAACATGTGAGGGAGGCACCGGCGCCTTAATGAAGTTTCAAAAGTTCATACGAGGGAATCCTAGCACTTCAACTCACCCCTGTAAAATGACCTCAGCCTGAACAACCACCTCCAGCTTGTAGGACACAACCTCACTATGGGAATTATTCTCATTTTTACTGCGGAAACGGAGAATAAAAGGAAAAGACTCTGATTAGATGATATCATGTGAAAGCTGAATCACAATGATCCCATAGTCTCTCATCGCGTCTCTGTGATGCTCAAACATTAAGTTGTACCTGCGAATCTGAAACTCGAACTGAACAGTTTTGTGCGTGTCCTTCACTCGTTTTAGTTTGAAGCGTAGACCCGCCCATATCTGTGAAAAAAAAGTTAATGGTATCATCATCAGAATAGTTTTAATATAAATGGATTTCAATAGATTTGAAAAACAGAAAAGACAGAAGCATGTAACAAATCTAATGAAAACAACTGCTGCATGCTACATACTCATCCTGTAATCGATACCAGAGTAAATTTAAAACTCTCATCTATCCACCAGGCAGATGTACTACACTGAGTCATGACCAAAATGTGTCTCAGACTTCTTGTAATTTCATATCCATTTGCTTTTCACACAAACTGGATCAGCACATCTTACACTCATCTACTCATCTAATTGACATGAAATCAATAATAATCCTGCAATGTACGAGTTTTCTAGACCCAATTTTATAACAACCTGGCAAAACAGAGGAGGCTTTCTGTCACTCTCAGTTAACATGTCGTTGACAGATTTCCTCCGCAGACCTACTAAAAATGTGCCAGCTTGTGACTCAGTCATTAACAGGGGAACTTTTCCCAGCAGGGAGCTGAGGGCACAGATGGCACAGCACTGCTCTTCCTGTCAAAACATTTCCTGACACACACTGACTTTTCCTGTGTTGTTCACACACAACCTGAGGATGACATACAGCTTTCTAACTACAACAAGCAGGAATCCATAAACTGATCATTACACTCAAACATACTGTAGGTAGAGTGCTGTACAACTCTTAAGAAAGTCAACAGTGTTCTTACATCAGCACCAGACTTCATTGGGTTTCCCAGATCACAGCTGAGGTACCGGGTCTGGTTCTCGGTGTCAAAGCTGCAGGTCAGCAGGCTCTGGGAAACAAGAGGACAGATGGGTCAAACCACAGCAATAAACAATGTTCAGGAGAAAGAGTAATAGTCCCAAGAGACATATTAGTCCCTGAAAGTTGCAGGTTTTCACTGTGTTTTGAGGCACTCACCCCATTATTGCGGGAAATACCACTGTACTCAGCTTCAGCGGGCAGCACCACGTACAGCTCCGCCTCGTACGCCCCTCCCTCACCCACATTCCTGGCGTTGAAAGTCAAGGTCAGCGAATTGTCATCACCCAGGTAGACTTCCCTCCGGTCACTGAGGACCCAGTCGAAGAAGAAACAAATTGATTAATGTGGTCAATCTGAAATACACAAATATCTATAGATAAAGTTGTTTCGGCTTTAACGAGAAAACTCTTTGTTAGCTCGCAGGAGGAGAGCAGTGAATTTGTTTCTTTTAACTAAAACACATGTAGGTCGGCAAAAAGACATGCATTAGATTAATCTCACAAAGCCTTCTCCCAATAAATTAAAAGCTTTACAATGTGGTAATAAAGTAATACACAGAGCCTGTACGACACCTCCCCCTCCCCTGCTTTCTCTCACTCCCTCCACCTTTCTACACAGCTACGAACAATGAGAAATGCCATATGGAGGCCACACAGACGCTTTTAATTACAGCCTGGTCTCATAAAGCAAAGCAGGAGAGCAAAGGGAGAAGATTTCTGAAGCTGATCTTCTGCTGGCCTGAGACTCGACCGTGGTCTGATGCTAACTGGCATCACACTTTTTAAATCAAACAAAGGCTCAGAATTAGAAAAAAAACCCACAAAACCTTAAAACTTCCCTCAGGGACCCTCCGTCTAACAGGTTGTGTGACTTGGCAGCAGAATAGAAGAAACAACATTGTAGGAATGGTGGATACTTTCATTCCCCCCTGAAATTCCACTAATTCATGGCCATCCCATCAACCCCTCCAACTACCATTACACTCCCATAATTTACTGCAGAGCAGACAGAAACAACAGGGTATTATCTTAATTGCACTAATCACACTTTCTACGTCTTGATTTCTGTCGGACGCGGCGCTGCCTCAACACGCGCTCGCAGCAGGTTATTCCATATGTGATGGATCAGACATACATTGAGAAAAAAAATGGAGGCAGATGGCAGATAAATATAGGAATGTGAAATCAAAATGACAGAGCAGAGAAGGGAGTATCGGGGAGGCTGTTATTTCAGAGAAAAATGCTAACAGATTTCTTGAATCAAAGTGTGGCAGGCAGGGTGCTGCTGACGGCTTCAGGAGCAGACGAGGTTGGGACTCTGGCAAACAGCTCTCCAAACACATCCCTTTCATCCCTCCAGTCTCTCCCCCTTTAACGGTTTGTCGTAGCACCTGTAGAGCAGAGCTGTGCCCCCACTGTACTGCAGCATTCAGCCTATTAACACTCACCCTGTGGTATGCTAAACCAAACAAAGCAGCGGAACAACAATAACAGCTGTATTTATGCTTTAGCGCTCAAATCCAAGGACCCATTTGCAGAGCCGAGGTGAAGAGTTCAGCGTCTGTGATCCTGTTCAGAGTTTACATGTATTATCCATTGAATTCTAATCTATTTCCTGAAATCCATATGCTCTGGGATTGCTAGAAATATGTAAGGAAATGAACAGACTCACCCGTGCACCGCCAGCTTCAAGTCGGGAACGCAGATGTTGTCCTCTCCGCAGTCCAGGAGAATCTGGGCCTAAGAGATGCACATCGGGGGCAATGAAATGTTTTAATACGAGGTCGTGAATGATCATCGTCTAGGTTCTGACTAGAAATTGTTTTACATGTGAAAAGAGTTAGATACACAAGATAAATCACATATCTGTTTATGGGAGACAGCAGGATGCGTGGAGCAAGATGCGACATGCGCTATGACTAATGCATTCCACCCCCGACCACCACCCAAACACACACCTGGATCACAGTCCCCGTAATTTACATCATCGCTGCTCACTTAAAAACAATGGCGTGGCTCAGAGCGACAACAACTTCCTCAGTGAGATCATGACAGTCAGACTCAGTCTCGTGAACCAGCTGTCCTGGCACACACATGCTTTTTGTTTTGCAGTGTGCCAGAGGAGATACTCGGTTGGATCTGAGCACTAAGCTGCCAGCTCCCAGCTCTCACCAGCGCCCCACATCACAGCACTGTGTGGCAGACCGCGCTTGCACCGCACACTACACCACCCAGCGAACCACAGCAGTATGTGATCATATGGAGCGGGAGGGGCGTACAGCCTGAAGGAACCTACTGAGACATAGGATATCTGTGTTGACCTGAAAGCAGGAGTGAGGGTTCAGCGATTACAGTGGGAGGGACGACAAGAAAGGAGCAGAAACACTGCCGGATAAGTGGACGACCGCTGAACGTGTGGCAGGGAAAGCCCTGCGGATTGCTAAATTGCATCCCGCTGCGATTGTGACAGTGCGATGATGCTGATGACGATGAGGATAATAAATAGAAATGGAGGAGGAGATTAGAGAGAGCCAGTCGCCCCCCTTGTCATTACACCATCCAGGGGCTCTAATTATGGACACCATCCTAACCACCACGCTAACTCGGCCACATGTGCACCCCGGCCCGTACGTCTGTGTAGGAAAACAACATTGGTAGTACCATCACTGAACAACAACATCAACACCGACATCAGGTTGTGACATAATGAGGGCAACCAGCACGCAGCGAAGTCAAAACTTGGCAATTTGAGTGGAGCGCATTAATCATTTTTAATCAGATGTTATTATTTTAAGAACAATGAGGGCATTCATACACAATTTCAACCACTTCCAAGATCTATAAAAAAAAAGGTGGCGACAACTGGGATCTTTACTGGTTTTGCACACATGGGTGATTCTGCAGAAGATCTGAGCATGATGGCAATTAATAGATCCATCATGATGCCAAAACTCTTCATAGATACATGTGGAACACGTTAAGATGAGTCAGATTGAGCCGAGCACATCAGCCATCTCTCGTTCTCACTCCAGCTTAAAGAGAGAAAGGACTTGGCAGAGCTGATGAAATGTTACATCGCCTGCCACACATTCTCAAAGCATATGTGGAAATCAATAGGGCATCATGTGTCTGATCGAGGCCAAGGCTGCGGTATATAAGCCACCCTTCACTGTTTATGCACTGTTACATTCACACAGTATAAAGCCAAATTAATGAAACGTGTTGGCAGTCTGACACCACTCCCACTCGCCTTTTCACACGCACACATATGCACAGATCGGGTTTGCCCTCTTTGGGTGTTTGGCAAGAAGGGGTTTCTTTTCAGGTTTAAGGTTGATATTTCAGCTCAGGCCTGTCTCAAGGTCTTGGTTCAGCAATAGATCACATCTGTTGGAGCCCTTACTGCTTTGATATCTAGGAAAAACATCAACGACAGGGTCCAACAGGAATAAGACAGAAACACAGCAGAAAGAAATGGAGAAAGAGAGGGAGATCAAACTACGCTGACTGCTATTTCCCCAATGCTCGCTCACATATGGTGCTTGCTGTGCCACAGCTGAAAAGATGCCCTCGTGTTTCGCCTGCTTCACTTCTCGCTGCCAGAAGAAAAGTGGACACGTGCCAAGAAATTTCAACCAGATGGGTGAAACACCCTGGCTGCGCCCCTCCCTGAAAACATCGACCATCCCTCTGTGCCTGCAGCCATCACCTCCACACTGCTACACAGCCAAACAGGCCAGGAGCTATCCCTGCTGGGACGGGGAAACACTCCACTGCCTCACATTTTCATTTTGAAAACAGCTTTCCAGACACTCTGGCCCTCTTCCCAGCAGAACAATTTATAATTTACAATAAAAGAACAGATCCACTTTTTCATCAGGGACATGAGAGTCAGTGAGTAGTTGGCCATCGATACGAGGAACGATTACTCAGTGTGGTGGATAGTGTTATCATCAGCCCGCACAGTCTCAGAGCCACATGCACATGATTAGTGAACACTTCTCCATCATGCATTGATTGTAGCAGCCCTGTAGATCACTGCAGGGTTAATTAAGTGCACTGAAAGAAGATGTGGCACATGTAATGGAGGTACCTTCTGCTCGATCACACTGGTGGTCTGATAGTTGAGGATGGGCCGCAGGCCGTGGGAGTCAGCTGCAGCTTGTGGATCCAAGCTGAAGTTCAAGGCCACAAAAATGGCCGAGAGTTTATCTCTGAAGTCTTTCTCCTCCTGCAGCAAATACAAAACAGAGGTTTTATTAAATACAATGTCTATTGAAAAAATCTGTTGTTCAAGAAAGGCCCACAAATTAAGTTAAAATCATACCAAAAACACTACATGTACTGTTTCCTGTGCACATTTTTGTAGTTATGATTACAGCCATTCCACAGGCTTAAGTCATAAACATCAATTTTATTAGTGAAGGAGAGGACGTACTCTTAGGTAGATCTTTGTGTGGTTGCACACACGCTCGCCATGACGCACCCTCACACTCCTCTGGAGCAAGGGCTGCTGGGAGTCCAAGAACAGAGCCCTCCTCACTGCACCTTTCTGCTTGTGCTTCTGACTATCAAGCTGCACCTCCACCTGGAAATCTGGAGCACATAACACAAATGAGCATTCATGGTATGATGAATGTTCCTGAGTCATATAATGACAGGTCTGAAAAAGACCTCCATAAATACTCTGAAGCGCACACAATGTAGTCAATGTAGCTTAGACAGAATGGCAGGGAGAACACTTGTATATAGAGGAAGGAGCAATTAGAGATAATAACTGAGGGTTGATAAGGACGCAGACTGAACACAGGAGATCATTAAAGATAAATCACAGAAGATATTTGACATCCTGGACTTCAAAAACCTACATTACCTGCCAAAACCCTTTCACCTACCGACTCTAACGGATTTAAAACATTACCGCTGGTGGCTATTCGACAGTTTCCTTACTTGTAATAAAGCGCAGATGTGGAAAATTGGCTCACCTAGGTTGTCTGGTAGGTGCTTCCCGGCAGCCGATATGCAGAAACTCAGGTTGACACTGTTTTGGACAGAAAGGACAAGGACGTGATGAGCGAAGCATTAAAGACAGAGATTCGGTATAAACACACTGCACACACAGGACACCTCAGTTTGTCCTCACTTGTTCTCACGGTCCACTTTCCTTACGTCAGCTCCTTACATGGTTCGGCATAATAGGAATTCAACGAATAATATGAGAAAAAAACAAATGTTTGGAGACAGGCTGGCATCTGACAACTTTGGCCAGTGGAGCTGATAAATCAGTGTGTGTCTCTGTTTCCACCCACAGCCCACCCCACACACAAAGACATAGCAGAGTTAAGAAGGGTGAAATTGAGCAGCGACTCAGGTTTCAGCGCTGACCAGTCAATGGCTGCCGATATATAAGCCTGTAGCTCTCTCCCATGACATCAGCCACACAACATGCTGCTGCTGTCCAAGTCCTGCAACTCCAAACCCCCAAACCTTTTACTAGTAACCCTGCACAAGAGTCACAGAGCAGAAAGGAAAAAGGGAGAGTTTGTTGGGGAAAAAAAAAAACACAGGAAAGGAAACAGAAATGAAAAATGAGAAAGACAGAAAGTAGGCTTTTTTTGGAGGAGTAGTAATAACTTCATGTATGTGCTCCTGTGTCTGCCTGTTTCTGCACAGCTGTGTGCGCACGCTCACGGGAGTCTACGTGTCCTGATGTTTCCCAGCTGTGTTCCACCACCAAACAATATCTCATTCAAAGCAACTGCAAAAGCCTCCCAGCCCCTCCCCTCCCATTATCCCCTCTTGCTCTCCTTTCACCCCCACAAAAAAACTCCTCATCGCCAGGCAACGTAGCATAATCAAGACACATGTGTATACAAGAGTTTCCTTTATGGATCAGGATGTGGAGAGGGGGGTGGGGGGCGGGGGGAAGCAGACACATGAGCGCAGTGTCAACCATGTCGAGCAGCGAGCAACCGTCGTCTGTTTCCTCTGCCCTTTTCTGGAGCTGAGTACTGTGTAAGGAGGAAAAAAATGGCTAACAATGCTGCTATTCAGCGTGTTGTTTCTCTGCTCCTCAACAGAAAGAGTGTGATGTGAAGACATTTTGAAAACAGGTCAGATAAGAGCAGTGCCGAGTGCAAATTATTACCGTGACTGCTGATGTATGGGATATTCCTTATCAGAGCTTCCTGCCAGGATGGAGGTGTTTATGTGCGGAGAGGAAATGGGGAAGCCCATCTTTTTTTGCAGTTGGGTCAAGTAAATACCAACAGCGGAGGAGTCTCAGGAAGCACAGAGTTGAGTACGACATGATCTGAACACTCACCAGGAAACAGGAATGCTGGAGTTTCCACTGGTGATCATGCAGTTCTTCTCTTCCGGGTTGATCATGGTGGGAGAAACTGTCAGGGAGGCCGTGGTGTTGACAATTGGACGGGATCTGTGGGAAACAACAAGATCATCCAGGTATTAGATTTCTGCTTTTACTGCCTTAAAGAAAACTTTTCTGGGACATTTTGGGAGATCTGTGTTTGTTTTCCTGTCGACACTTAACCCTTACATACTGTTCAGGTCAAATTTAGAAGTTTAAATGGATTTTAGATCCACCACTGGGGGTCAAATCCAGATCCAAATGATAGTTTTAAGGATTCCTGAAACTGTACATGCCATGACTGTATATTTTAATGGGACGGTGGTATAGACTGTGTATAGATCAGACTCTCCCTGCTCTCTGAAACATAAATTAACCCATTACCTCCGCGTATCTTCTGGGACAAGTCTGCACGTGCATCTTTGGATTACCGTAACTATGTCACAGTTTGCACAATCGGAAAAATTCCACCTGTTCCTGAGAGCTCAGTTGTTGCACTCTACAGTGAATATGGTGTCATTACGGTAATTTCACAAGCGCCTCTCTCAGAAGCCGGCAAAGTAGGTGATTTACTATATACTACGTGTTGTAGGAGTGCAATAACAGTGACGAAAAAACAAAAAAACTGAATTTGAATTTAGAGTTTTAGTGAAGAAAAACACTGCAATTGCACATGAACATTAGATTTTGCATATTAAATTTGAAATCAAAATAAGCATAAAAAGTCCAGGTGGAAATTTGCAGACTCAGGTGTTGAAGAGTTAAGGACTAATTACTCCGGACTACAAGCCGCTACTTTTTTCCGACGCTTTGAACCCTGCAGCTTAAACACCGGTGTGGCTCATGTATCAGCAGCACGAAGCTCGTTAGCTTTTTACAAGCTAGCAAGCTCCGTGCCGCCGATACATTTAGCCTCGTCACATCAGACCCGGTCAGAGTGGACCACATGAAACTGTTCAAATAAATTCAATAGCGGCTTATAGACAGGTGCGCTCAATAGTCTGGAAAATACGGTATCCATTTATTAATGTCAGATAGACTATTGATACATTGTAAATAGATCTAAAGGTCACAATCTGATATAGACACTTATTATGAGCCGAAACATACTGTGAAGTCATCAAATATGAACAGTATGTAAAGGTTCAAAGGGAAGCTAGATACCGCCCTCGTATTAGTATAGCTGAAGGACATATCCAGGCACCTGTTTCCTGTCTTCATAGCACCGACTTCCTCATTAAACACCAGACAAGAAAGCAAATAAGCAGACCTCCCAAAATGTTGATCTATTTACATGATCCGAGAGAAAATATTCAAAACAACATACCTATACAGAACAGCCTTGTTCGCACCGAAGGCTCCGACAATAAGATCTGAGGAAATAAAAGACCACATTTAGAAAACGTACTAAAACGCTAATGAGGGTCATTACATACGCCACGCTCACTTACCCGGGTATCCGTTCATGTCCAGGTCCTGAGCTCCTCTTAGGGCAAATCCAAAGCTGGCAGGAATAGTCCCAGCAGCCCACTGGCCCACGATCACCTGAGAGGGTTTTTCCCTGAGTCCTTCTGAGTACCCGTTATAGATGTAGACCAGTCCCTGCCGATTCTCCCCTCCAAACGGACAGCTGACAGCCACGTCTTCCAAGGAGGTAAAATAAACAAAACACAAACTTACTCTATTAATGACACAAAAACACTCACACATGCAGCAGTTCATTTTGCAGTAGAAACATTTTAGCCACTACCCCAGTGAAAAATGTCGATTTCATCAAAGAAAGTAGTTAATGTCAAAGTATTTCCTTCAGTAATAACACTGAAGTCCACAGCCAGAAGCTCTGTTGCGTCCCTTGAGCTAACACTAATGTTTGTTAATTAGCAGTGAACATAAAATACAAATTAATTACAGGGTACATGAACAGTCATGGGATCACCAACATTATTAGGCTTCAATCTTTAGTGAACTTAAGTGTTTTAAACATCCAACCTTGTTATTTATAGAAATGACAGAGTGGATAAAAACGTTTTTCCAGCCAAACCCCCGATGGCAAAATGAAACTTTTCTTCTTCTCATTTCTTTGTCAGTTCGATAATTAGTTTTCATTGTCCTCTGTAAACCATTTAATTCAGAAGTAGAAACAAAAACAAATCACGATACCGACTTGTTTTAATGTCAGTCCCGCCTTTTACAATTCACCGTTCTTACCATTGAAACCATCCTGGTTGAGATCTCCCAACGGTGCAATGGTGCTGCCAAATCTCCCAAACACCTGGGTGCCTGTCAGGTGAGGTAGGCGGAGCTCCAGGTTCAAGGGGCCACGTTGTAGATAAACATAGACCCGGCCCATCTCTTCCAGACGACCGTCGGAGCCTCGGACCATGAGCATGGGAGCTCCCACCAGCAGGTCAACCATCCTGCAGACAAGAGAGGAAAGATCAGAAGAAACACTCAGACACATTGACGCTTGAGGGTAGCAGCAGTATTAGGTTATTGATGGCGCCTAATCTAGTTTCCAGAAAGTTAATTAATTAACAAGAAAAAGAGAAAGGGACAGGGAAGAGAAGCTACTACTCACCCATCACTGTTGATGTCAGCTGTTGCCACTGCATAGCCGAAATATGACCCCATCTGTAAACAAAAGCGTGTTCATGCTTAGCCAGAGAAAATCTTAAAAAAGAGGCACAATCATAGATAATCAAAAACTCTCACACCACCACAAACTCATACTACAAAGAATGAAGACCATGAAGTTTTATACATTAGACTGAGCCTACAGCTACCTGGTTTATTTCTGTTCCTTTCAGTCTAAAACACACATTATCAAACTGTTCTGCATTGCTAGATTGTATGCAAATCTACGTGTGATGTTATTTATTCAGCTGAGTCGATCATCACTGCTTAAACGAGCCCAGCGTTTTTCTATTCCCAGAACCATTTGCACAAACTGCCACTGCACTTTCCCCTCAGTAATTGCACTTTACAGCAAACCACCAAAGACGGCAGAATCTAGTAAAAAGAACATTGTAAAGGAAATGATTTTTGCTTACACTGACTCAACAAATTAAGAGCTCTCATGAGGAGCCGAGCGGTGAAAACAAAGTGAAGGAGTTTTCTGACTCACCTGCTCGCCGGTGTACTTCATCATGGTCGTCAGATCTGTACCGTTCAGAATGGACACCTGCAGCACAGCAAGCACATATGGCGAACATCTTTTAATGGGCTCTAACACACACACAGTCCCTGGTAAAGAATTCACTACAATAATAATCCCCACTGTGACAATAAGGCTAAGGTTGTTTTCTTTCTTTTACTTTCCTGTATCCGACCCAAGTCTAAAGCCCAGGCCACTTCTTCTGAAAGCACTTAAATGAAAGCCAAAATGAGAGTGAAGATTAAGCGTCCTTACCGAACCATAAAGCATGAGTCCCTTTGGAACGGCAGCCACAAAATCTGCGAAGCGAAGCAAAGATTCAGCAGGGAAAATATCCAGGTCAAGAATTCCAGTACTGACGACGTTTCCAGCTCAATAATCATGTAAAATATGGTCGATGATTGTTGTGTATTTCAGCTTGCTTTGCTATGTAAATGCCTTGATGTGTGTGTCTTTCTGTCCACCTCACCTTCTATCTCATCACCGCTGAATTCCCCGACAGCAACAGAGTAGCCTGCAGACACACAGGAGGACACACATCAGCTTCAGATTCAATGACAGACAAATGAACATATGTGTGATGTGCATTCATCAGTGTCTCTTACCTTGGTAGCTGTCGTCATGTTTCGCCTGGACCTGTTTGGTCTGGATCTGGCCCTCCACAGACTGCATAAAATAGCCTGGATAGTAAGCTTTGATGATGTCCTCCTTAGCAGCGGAGATCACCTGACCTAAAGTAAGTAAAAAAAACAGTCAAGAAAATAAACTTTAAAGGACATTTTGAGCTTTGGTTTTAATGATGTTTGTCCTACTTACCTTGCCAGAAGTAGCTGCCTGGGCCTCCCAACACCACTTTGCCATCCTGAAAGATAAAATGTGAATTACTACAATGGAAAAAGAGAAGACTATCCCAAAACCCTGTAATGATTCATCAGCAGGAACATAGTCATTACCACTGTGAAGTCAGCACTGAATCCTCCCTGACAGTAGCCTTGTCCCACCGGGTCACTGATTTCTGAAATGTAAACGGAGGGAAGATGATTCATGAAGGACATCATGAAATTTAATGTAAAGAAATCATTTTCTATGGCAATCCTGAAGGTGAATAGATTACCTGTACGACAGGGAGCATACTCCACAAATTTGGTGAAATTGTGGACTGAGAGGTAGCAGGTTCCTGTGGCATCAGAACGGGGGACGTCCTTTTCGGTTCGCCATGAGTAAAGCGGGGCACAAGCCTAGTGGGGAGGGGGGAAATGGGGATTGGCGGGTGGGGATAAAAGGGAGGGAGGAGATGAGCTTTAAGGAGGGAGATGTTTTTCCATTACAACTACACCCTGGTGAACCCAGGAGGAGTCTCAAGCTGAGGTCAGTGGTACATCTGGAGTAGGGTAACCATGTAACTCAACCCAGGTCACAACCCGTGCGCTCAGACCAAACAACGGGAGGCTAAACTTTGATGTCACAAGGGGGTACAAAACATTTCTTTACGGTGAGTTGAGACTGGAGGTGAAAATTGGACCTGAATGGTAACAACTTAATGGATAGTAACCTGGGGGACAAATTTTCTAACAAAGAAAATATACAGTCTCATCCCGAGAAGTATAAATATTCTCACAGCCCCAGCAGACTAACATGAAAGCCTAAGAGTGAGGTCCAACAAAGCTGAAACCCTAGTCCTTGTTCCCCCCATCCCCAAACTGTATCTCCGAGAGGGTCACCTTACCAGAATGGTGTCACCATGGGAACGCACAGTGGCACCAAACCATTGGTGGGACTTGAAATCAACCTGGTGCTCTGTGTCATTGAGCAAGACGACTCGATCCCCTGGGAAAAACACAGTGGAAAAAAAAGAGTTATAGCAGAATGATAAAACATGCATTCCTTCAGCTGGACCTCAAGTATCTTAATTCTGCTTCCTCCTCCTTCCCACGCTCTTGGAAACAGCTGTACCACTGGCAAACAGGCTGAAGGACTCATTTTCATACAAAGATGATTAATTTGCAAAGAATGGTGTTTGCAACCGGGAGACAGTAGTTGTCTTAGCTTGGCCAGATTTGGACTGGACTGGCCTAGCTTAACCCTGCTGACCCTTTGCTCTGTTTGACCACCTGGCCAGTAATAGTGATCTCCCACTTCAACACTCTGACAGCAGCAGGTGACATGACAGATGGCACTGAGGGTCAGGTTTAAAACTTTATTGGAAGACAGATGTTACGTCTGCGCTGCAATAAAGAACGAAATGCAAACAAATTGATTAGGCAAGGAAGTCCCATCACCATCGCATAGCTCAGTGTACCAGCTGACATCTGCATGGGAAATATGAGTTCAAGATCAACCTCTTCACTTTTGGCTCATTCACACTGGGACCTACTTGCTTCGCTTTGCTTCAGATCGCTTGGGACTGCCCCCCCTCGGTAGCATTCACATTGCCGAGGATAGTCCCTCCTCAGTGAACCTGGCCGTCATTCGTGACATCATCTTTTGATGAGGAGGTACGAAAAGTTGTACCAGGTACCAAGTTCCAGGAACTTTTTTCCAGTGTGAATGCGCCAAAACCGAAACGAAGCGAAGTGAGTAGGTCCCAGTGTGAATGCGCCATTTGTCAAACCCCAGCGCGTTGCAAAAGACACTGCTACTGATAGATACTGCAAGAGATCGCGACCTATGTGGATGTGAAGAAAGACGGCTGTGTGTCAGGCCGCACTATCTCTGCCTCTAGTGTTTCATTCAAGCCAACTCGGCAGCCTGGAGCTGAGGGTGAAGGCCTGCTCCGTGTCTTTGTGGAAACAGCGAAGGGGCCGGGGTCCAAGCAAAACACACACACTCTGGCCTGGCTTCCTCACAGCAACTTCCCAGTCATCTCTGTTTAGGCACACACTTCACTCTCCCCTTCTCTGTTTTCATTTTCAACATTATCTTCATTTTTCTATTCATTATTTTAACACCATCTCACCCAGGTCTCCTCGTCTTTACAGCACTTTTCTCTCCTTTGCTTCCAGGGAGCGCTGCCTCCCCTCACCCCAGACGCTAAGCAGAGAGATTATAGTTTTTTAATAACCCGCCCGTATTTCTGCTTAATCTCCATCTCTGGATTTTCCTGCTAATTCATCACGGGCCAACAGCAGCCAAGCCTGCTCTAAGTGTCCAGAAGGGTGAAAATAAGTGCTTTAGCCACACAGGTAATAACATGACCAGCACTTCAAACAACTCCTTATGAGCTTGTTTCTTTAACTAATCTGTCTTAGCTGCGCGGTATTTTCTCTTAACATTTTCATAACAGGGGAATTTGTTTGGTTAAGGCAAATGAAAATCCAGCAGGCGAAGGTTAAAGCTTGAACGGGGACTGTGTTGGTTTGAGTCATGTTACCGAGGCAACAAAGAGCAGCAGTGGAAAAGTCCTCGTGTAATTCATACTGCGATCCTGCAATGTGAGGGAGAGGAAGCGCATCATCGGAGGCGTCTAACGGGGCTGGGAGAAGTTCTCACATGGCAGCATTAGTTCTGTGTCACTATAATGGCTGATGAAAAGTCCTGTTTGTTGTCTGCGCGGCGGCTGGAGGCAGGAATCACGTGGAGTACTTTAAGATGGAAATAGAGGAGATTCACTGGGGAGATAAAGGGAAATCCAAAGCATCATCTGACCAAAG
>OOFC01048417.1:6886-21180 GCA_900323345.1 Pseudochromis fuscus
AAAATTTTTTTTAAAAAAATTTTTTTTTTTTTTTTTTTTCGGGAGTTTTGTTGACGGGCAGTAAAAGATTTCTTCATCACTGAAAATGTTTGTTTAGTCAACAAACAGACGTCCACGCACTCGAACCATCTCAGTTTCTCATCGTGAGCCTGAGCGGTGCCAGATCTGTGGAGCAGACAGCTGACGGTGGCTCACAGTTTGGACCATCTCACGGTTGTTTGTCAGTTTTGGCAGAATGAATTCACTCAGCAGACACTGTGAGCTGATTATACTGAAGATCGAAGGAGCAGAGGTCGTCCTGTCTCTCCATCACCGTCTGTGTAGTTCTTGAAATTAAGAAACAAACCAGCTGATTGAGCGAGCGAGAGGTGGGTGATTGTTTTGGTTTGTGTCAGAGGGTTTTTACAAAAGCACCACCTGCTTCACACAGAGGTTGTGATACTGACATGCCTTGTCTGTTTTCCAGCTTTATATTTATGATCCTGGCCGCCTCTAGAGAAGTTTTGCATGATTTGCAGTTAAAAAAAAAGTTAATTTTGAGCTCTATAATGGTCATTGACGCAGTCCCTCAGGTCATCATCTCTAAAACTGACAAGGAAACAAAGCATGAAACAAATTAATGTAATAATATTTGGGAGAGGAGAATTTGAGAACATGCTGTAAAATTGTAAAACATCGTCGTCTGAATCCTCTGCACTGTTGTCTTTTTTTATCCATACTAGATGTCGCATGATCAGACATCCACACTGGTGCAGATAATAGCGTGACTCCTACTTGATAGATGACCTGACATCTGGTCCATTTTCTCCTGAGGCGGCGTCACACAGTGATGCAGCGCTGTTTATAATCTGATTGACAGCAAATTTAGACGAATATGAAATGTCCTGAAAGATTTTATATGAACTTTCACACATTTAAGATGCTAAAAAAAAAAAACCCAACAAATATTAAAAGTACATGAGAAATAACTTATTATTTGAGATTAGATTTAGCTTCACTGCATATTGTCGTTCTCTGCATTGTCACCATTGTGTTTTTTAATGCATCATCAAGTCATAAAACAGTTTCCCTCAAAGCAGCCATTATCATTTTGATAGTGTACTGAAAAATATTTGTTTTATGCAACAGCGATCACAGTACTCAGAACAAAATCCCTTGTGTGTGTTTTGTTTCTCTTACATAGACTTTTTTTTTTTTCAAGGATACTGCATCTTAAAATGAGGCTTTCAAGGTCAGAACACTTAGCATCCATTAAAGTAATTGTCGAGCACTTGGATGAACTGGTTTTCCTCTTGAAGTCCAGACGGGTTTTTCTTTTCCTGGTCGCCTCTTATTCCACTGGTCACACCCAACAACACAATCATCCAGACCAATCATCCGTTCTCCGTCTCTTCCTTTGCACTTTCTCCACTGACTTGTTTGGAGGAATAACAACCTTTTCCCGAGCCCACGCTGCCCTTTCCTCTTAATTAGCGGGTGAAATGACACAAGCAGCCCATCAATGCAAGGACAACAAGCAGCATTCAGATAAGAGCGACGCCCCAGAGTTCAGTGAAGGTGAAATGACGAGTGGAGGGAGGAGCGTTGGGAGTGTAAGGGCAGACAGCTGATGAGGGAGGATGGGGCTGGAGAAGGTTTTTAGTGGCCGGTTTGTTTTTGCTATTTTCTGCTCTGTTGAGCCCAGCGGGGAGAGGCCTGCAGGCCGGATAGGTCATTACCGAGGACGGCTCCGCTGGTAGTTGTAATGCCACAGAGGCTGTGACGTGTGTGCTGTAAGGGCAGCATTTTAAATGTTAGTCACGGCTGGACAGGAATTGCCTGAAACAATGGTGACTAAAAACAACTGAGAGGCAGTGGTGGAGAAAACTCTGACAACCTGAAATAATATCAGAAAAATCTACTCAGATAAGACCTCTGAGTGAGAAGACGGTGTCATACCATCAAAATATTTCTGTAGTTAGTTTGTCGTGGTGAATTGTCATCAACAGGTCAAGACATAAACAGATTCCCATCAGGCTCAGACGCACTTTGGGTTTAGCCACATACTGCACAGAGAAATGATGTCGCAAGCGTCACCCAGTGGTTTGTAGACTCACGTTTTAAAGTCAGAAGTTCAGCATTTGACGATCGCCATGTTGGTTGCGTAGAAGTGACCATATTTGGATATGAAGGGAGGAGCGAGGAGGCGGGTCTGACCATTGAACTTGAAGACACTGTCCAATGTGTAGGAGACTGGGGTTCAGGGCTGGTCGCTTTGGAGGCCAGGCCTGTCGATGAAGATAACCACACCCTTAAATCTTCCTCTTTTTGAAGCCTAATATCTATTTGACCCTTAACCCACTGAATAGATAATTACCACACATTTAACCTACTGGAATATTTAAATATCAAAATGTTCCCAATTCATTTGTCAACATACATATAATACACTGGGATAACGTGCACAGATAACAGCTGCATTATATTTAAATCCAAATAAATGAATAAATTTAATGAACCCAATTATGATAAGAAGACTTCCTATAAATTCATTGTAAAGTTTGTCAGCATGGATCAAACAGTAAAATATACAAATCTGCATCAAGAAGCTTTTGACAAACAAGAGTTATCCTGTTGAATACATAATGTAACAATTTAATGAATGATTATGATGATCGTGATATGAATGGCACTACAAACATAATCAATCATCATCGTGGTGAGTGAATAACTGATTTTATTCACTCTACAGATATTTACAAAAGTGATCTGGGTTCATGGAAACACTTATGGACAAAAATCAAGCCGACACAAACTGGGTCAAAGTTTATTCTGCAATCATAACAGAAAGCTATACAAAAGCTAGCATCCTCAGTGTTAGCGCTGATGGAAATAAGAGGGTCGACCAACTAATATCGGTCACAGCGGGCAAAGGGTTATTGATTTTATTTATTTTTTTGTTGTTGGACCACCAGATCACTGATAAGAATTAACTTCAGCTAATCGCATCAGACTGACCTTTGACCTAACATATCCAAATAAAAACACTGTGCCTCATGTAAAATTAGTTGTTCGCCCAAAAAAATGTTGGATTCAAGTTGAATTTCAGCTGCATCAGGTGGTAGTAGTCTATTTCAAAGGGTTTTTTTTAGTTTTTTTTTTTTATACAAAACACTAATGAACTAACGGTGACTAAGTACATTTATGACCAGAGTGGTTAAAAAAAATATTCACAAACTTCTGAAGGAAGACAATCGTGATCTTTTTCCCTCTTTGCAAAGTAAAAACTGCCGCGAAATGACTGTAATGTCAACGTCACTGGAATCAAAATAACCTGTCAATGAGTTGCTGCAAACACAATAAAACAGGCTAACTAAGGACATTTAGGTGGTGTGGCTGTGTGGGGAACCATTTTTGAATAATAAAGTCAGAATAACTGGAAGTTTCCTGGAGTGGATATAGCTTATCCCTGCAGTCCTATAACGAAAGCTTAAAGCCAGTAAGTCACGATGTTAACTCTGCTCACATCCAGGCTTTTGTTGTAGTCCTCTAAGGTGAGCTATTTTACATCATCGTATTGAAAAAATGTTCATACCATGCAGCTTAAATTTTTGATGCAGTAAATATAAACTGCTCTAATTTTGCAGATAGTCAGCTGTTAGACATAGTGCTATTATTGTAAGGTGATACAATTTTGAATCATTTGACATTTAAGTGATATTTCTCCGGGTTTACTCATTTCTTCGGCTCTTTTTTTAGCTGTCACGCTGCTTCCTTTGTCACATTTAGGCTGTACAAATGAGTGCAACATTGTAAATGCCTTTGAGGAAAGACTGTCAGAAAGTGTGCGATGTTTTCCCCGTTAGAGTGATATGCACGTCTCACCCCTCCTCACCACACCTGAGTTTGGAGCCGCAACAAACACTTTTGCTTCATGCACATCTCACAAAGTCTTTCCTCCGACACTGACTCTCAGTCCAGGATTTATAGATGTCCAATTAAGAAATTAGGCCAAAGGATTAGTGCATCACTTTCCACTGCGGTCTGGCATCACCTTCCTCACAGCTGACTCATAATTCGAGACAAAAGGCCAAATCTGCGAGTCACCGTTATGCAAAGTGTGAGCCTTGACTGAGGTGAGTTATTCATATCGGTGTCTGATGCCGCTTCATTACCTTTGACTCAACCAAGTAATTAAGGTTTCAAATTGGGTTGTGATTGACAAACCGTGATGGGGACTGCGTTTCTGCAGACTTATTGACATGCTGAGAGTTGAGAGGATGAAGAGGAGTGACGGCACATCTAGCTGACAGCAGGTCCTCGCTGATTGGCAGTGACACAAACAGTGTGTCTGACAGAGCTGCAGGCTGAGAGGGGGGGTCATTAGTGCACTGCAGTGGTGCAGATATGTTATCTGCCCTGAGGGGTGTGTGTGTGTGTGCGTGTGTGTGTCAGAAAGTGACAAAGCAAAAGAGTAAAAAGTCACCACTCAAATGAATGGCAGAGATACTTTCCACTCGGACAAACGCATCATGAATGGCTGGATGTGAGAGGTCTTCCTCACCCAAACCCACATCGTGTCTCTTTGCAGAAGCCTCTCCAGTCTCCTCCAGCGCGCCAGATCTCATCTTCAGCTTATTGTGAAGACAATGGCTGCCTATTGATTTCACCTCGCTGTGAACACTGGTCTACATCCGATCGCTGGAAGTGGATTACATGCAGGGGGGAGACACATGGCTTTAGATAGCAGGATGAATCTTTTTTTTTTTTGCTTCATTTCCGTTGAGCTGCGATAAGCAGGAAACCATTTTGAACACGCATATGGATTTTTGTCTGAATCTGCACAGCACGGAGCACAAGAGACGCTGCGCTAACTGCTTTATAAAATGTGTTCTCAGTCTGTAGACTCACTACTGGTAAATTAGATTGGCCTGACTCTGGGTGTAATGTGCAGAAGTCTATCTCAAGAGCCCTGTGCTTCATCTCATCCTGTTACTTAGAAAAGCAATTGAATTTTATGTCTGAGTCTACATCTGTCATCGCTGTGACATTTCCCCCCTGGGAGTAACTCCAGGAATAAAAGCAGTCTGGTTTTAAAGTGAAGATCTCAGGTTAATTACATTCATGTTAAGTATGAATACTAGAGCATCTACTTTGAGCGGCACAGTGTTGCAGTCACCTCTGGGTTCAAATCTCGTCTCGGGCCTTTCTGAGTGGTCTACCTGTGCATGCATAGGTTTTCTCCCATAGTCCGAAGACATGCTTGTTAGGTGAATTAATTACTCTAGATCAGGGGTCTCAAACTTGTGCCATGGAGGGCCAAGACCCTGCAGGTTTTCTTTCCAACCATCTCTCCAGCAGCTGATCTCACTGATGAGCTCCTTCATTCAAATTGAAGGAGGTGTTGGTCATTAAAATCACCTGCTGTAGTGACCACCTGTAAAGAGAACCTGCAGGGTCTCGGCCTCCATGGCATGAGTTTGAGACCCCTGATCTAGATTGAGTACGAGCATGGATAGTTGTCTGTGATAAACTGGTGACCTATACCCTACTTCTCACCCATTGTGAGCTAGAATAGGATCCAGCCCCCCACCCACAGCCACCCTTGGATAAGCAGGTATAGATGATTGATGGAGGGATGGTTGGATCTGCACAAGGAAACACATGAATCCTAAATCACATTTGTGCAGAAGTGTCTCTAGATTCACAGATGTTATGAAAACTCCAGATGGTCAAATGATTGCTGTGTTGGTAGCATGTGAATTAAAAGATCAGTGTGATGATGTAGGACTGTGTCATTAAAGCAACAGTAAATTTGAATCTACTTACATAGGTTGATAGTTTGTATTGAGAGGAGCGTTGTGAGCTTTTTTTTTTGTGCTACTGGGCTGCCACGTCTATCTAACTCTGTGTTGCTTCAACATGCTGAACCCATATGATGTCAGAGTATTTCAACCAATCAGAAAAATCCACCCAATTTTCTGATTGGTTGCTGAAGTCAGGCTAAAAACATGTGATTCTCCCCTGTTGTCATTTGTTGTGAAGTCTCTAAAAGTCAAACATGTTACAGTTGTCCTACTACAACACAAAAACAACACAATGATGCATGGTGATGGAGCAGCTGTTACTGTTTTCCACTGCAAGTATGTCACTATATGTCTAGGATTTGCCTTCAGCTGTTAAGTGTTGTTATTGACCCTTGTTGATGAATAATTAATGTTTCCTGCACTTGGTGGAAGTCTGCCATTGTGTTTGTTTTGTGTGTGATTGCAGATTGCAAAAAGGTCTGTGGGCGACCTGCTGTATAATGATCAGCCAAGACGCTGTCTGTCATTGATCACCACTGACGTCTGTATAACATTAATGATGCAGTATCCTGAAAACAGGGGGTATAGAGGCTGTACATCGGAGCAGAACCACTGTGTAATCCAGTGTGTTTCCTCCTAAAGAAAACAATCAGGCATCATCACAGTTAATTAATGCAGCTCCAACACATCAACCTACTCACCACTCTTCTTGTGAACTTTATATTGTGTCGTATGTCTGTGAAAACCTGGCGCCTGAGGATGTTATCTCGCAAAACATCCACCTCCCGGGAGAGGCCGAATGTGCTGATGCAAGGTGAAGCTGCTGTGTATGATTTCTTTTCTGACTTTAAGGGAAAAAAATGGGCCTCTGGAGTCAAAGATCTGAGCTGCAGTAACGAGGCTGAAGCTGAACTGAAAGATTTTGAAGAGGTTGAGATGACCCCATTTGTCCTACCTCAACTGTTTCAGAAAATGTTTTGTAGGTACATTCACACAGAGCAAAACTCAGGTGTGTGATGCATTCAGAGCTTCTGCGTCAAGTGGATAATGTTATGGCTCGGTCGCTGATTTTAATGAGTCAATTCACTGACACCAGGTTTTCCACAGGAGCAGCTGTTTAGTAAAATTCAAATTTTTCCACTTTGACATTTATATAATTTAATCTCAGGTTATCTGCACCACTTGAACATAGTCCTTTGTTTCAGGTATAAATTTTATTGAGCTTTAGCAGCTAGCTGTGAGAGTGGTGGAGGGAGTTTTTACAGGAGTTGGTGGAGACAATAGACTGTGTATATGGATGAAGCCACCACGACATCACGAGGCGGGTCTGATAATTCAATCTGAAGACACTGTCCAATGTGGATGAGACTGGAGTTCAGAGCTGGTGTTAATTGAAACCATCCCTGTCAATCAAACTGACCACACCCCTAAGTATTCCTCTTTTTTAATGCTATGATTTTAGTTTTTAGATGGACCACCACACTACTGACAAGAAGAACTGATTGAATGACATCAGTCTGATTTCTGTAAAAAAATAAATAAATTAGTTTTTCATGATTGAAAATAAATTGAAGCCAGTTTTTTGAGGCCAGCATCTAGTGGTTGTCAGTGGTATTGCACTGTTTTGGACGACAGAACTGGCCTCATTTTTGAGCCCTGGTTAGTTCGTCCATTTTTATATCCAGTCTATAGTGGAGACCAAACTCATAATGATACTAATGTTTTATGTTTATCCATCAAAAAACCCAACTTCTGTTAAAGTTGTTGCCATGACAACTTAACATTGCAATGATGTAGCTGGTGGAGTCACTTTATTATATTCTTCTTTACTTATTTGACTTCTATATGTTAACTTGAGATTTTTCAGACAGCTTTAGCTTTAACATGACAGGTGTTTATTTAGCTCTAACTCTAGCTTTAAATACCTCTTGTGGTGGTTCAGTATTTAAAGTTCACTCCTGAGCATTTTAGTTTTTTCAGGAACAATGAGATGCTCGGAATTTTTTGGGATTTGAACACCAACACTTTAATAACTGAGACAGTGTTATTTATGTTAAGTAGGATCAGGTAAAATGATTGGAGCTTCAAAACTGAACTAAATGGGCCGAGAGATGTGATTGTTTTTGTCAGATGTCAAATTGGGATCTATTTAAAACTAATGTGTACGCTAAGATTGATTGATTTTGGAACATCTTGCATCCATACTCATTGTGTTGCAGCTTCAGTCATATAGTTAATAGTCAGCAGTTCTGGGATGGATGGATTGATTTATATACTTTATTGATCCAATGCTTCTTTCTTTTGCTGCTTTGTGGGTTAGCCTTCATGTGGGTGTATTCTCACTGTTATTTGCTCAAGTAACCACATTACAGTCAAAGTCATCCAGTTAGGCCATTTACAGTTTGCACAGTTTGCAGAATATTACAGCTTTAAGAGGATGAACCATTCCCACTTTCATTTAGTTCAATTAAATTTTCAGTAAAACACAAAGTGACAAACACCTGGGGAGAACAGATGTTTGTTGTTTAATCACAGCAGCGGCGTCGCCAGAGGAAATAACAAACATGATGAAGAAAAGATGAAATCCAGGGGTGTGATTTCTAATTTTTGAGACTTTTCCCTCACTTCACCTCAGTGTGGCTCTCAGACCAAGAGAGGTCAGTTCTCCCTAAAGGGATAAATAATTTAAAATGGTTCTCAAGCATTTATTTTTCTAAAAAGGCTAAATACCCCAAACATCTCTGCTGCAAGGTTTTAAGAAGCTCAATCATGAGCAAATAGGATATTTATGTAACTTATTTCAGTAGAGAATGAATAACTACAGTACCAATATTCACCGTAGTAAAGAAACACCTCACACAGTGAAAGGCTGCGGCTCACTCGTGTGTTTTCAGACAGCAGTGAAGCGTCTCAGCTGAGAAATAAGCTGCAGCATATCCGGCTTTAGCTACAAAGGCGACACTTGTTGGGAGGATCAGTTCATTGTTGGTTTTGGCCTTCAGAGGGGATTTGGTTACAATAAGAGAAATGTAAAATATCAACAGACCTATCCGTCAAAGCCTGACAGAGCTGCTGTTTGCAGATCCGAAGCCAAACATCCCCTGCTGTGTGAAGCACAAACCTGGATTCTTTTGTCATGTCAGAAGGTATAATAAAATGAGTCATCTCACGCTGTGGAAACCGTTCACAGCTGAAGGTTTTCCTCGTGAAGGAACAGAGCGGCGTCTGACGACACACATTTCAGAAATGGGATGAAGGTATTGAAGCTGTTCCTGCAGCACTGGCTTCAAAGATGTATTTCATGTGTCCAGCTGGTAATGGTGTGTTGTATGTTCATCCCATGTTCATTTCCCACCTGCGGCCTTCAATTAGCAAATTGACTGTGCTGTCTGTGAGCCCGACCACCTGCAGGACACAGAATGATGAGTTACAAAACACGTAGATGTCCTTCATGGACCCCAGCGACAAACAATCTATTACATGCTCGAACAACATGAATTGTGGATGGTGAGTCATCGTACTTTCATCTGTTATTGACGCAGAGCTGAGCACCGACAGTGGTTCCCTTCACTTAGATGTCAAAGTTTTTACTGCCTCTTCTCTCATGTTTGCTCAGGGTAGAGGGAGCGGCGGCGGCGGTGGTGGCGGTGGCGGGAATGTGTGCTGTGTGTACACAGGGAGGGCTGCGTCAGGACACCGCACCTACAGCAACACACACAGATAGTGTTGTGCTCCTGGCGACAGACTGTAATATGATAGAAGCTCAGATAAATATTAGTTTCGCTTCATAGATATTGTTGACCAAGTATGAGTCATGTGTGCTCAGTACGTCAGGACAACACACTGCCAGAATCGTCTGTTGTACCTTCACCCCTGGGGGTATATGAAATATTAAACATCTCTCCAACACTTTCAGCAATAATCAACATTATGACCTTCATGAAAATAGGAGTTATGGAGGGAAAGCATTCGATTCAAGCTACGTGTTACTAATTAAACAGCGTGCATCTACACTTCAGTCTGATGTATGAATTTGGCTGTTCTCTCCATGCAGTTGTTTCCCGCCTAGTTTACTCATTTGTTTACCATTTCCTTCTTGGAAGATAATTATCTGAATTAGCTCACATAACATAATATATTGCAGTGTGTGGAGGATAATTCGCTGGGTGAAAACATTAGTGGTCTCCAGAGGATGCTCCCCGCTGGTTGTGGTGCTTCTGCTACCAAAAGGTCAACAATATTTCACACATTACATAAAGTATCTCAACATGTATCACATGGATTAGTACATAAATGTATTGGGCCCTGGGAATAAAAAAAAATGCTGACTTTTCTTCTAGCTCCACCACAATGTTGACATTTATGGCTTTTAGTAATATATCTGGACTATAAACTGACCCCACCTCCCACTGACTTTCATTTAGTGCCATAATTACCACAATTATTGCCCTATACTTTGCTTCATGAGTAAATATAACAGACTGTATATAAAAGATGTATGCACAGTGATGTCCCCAAAGCAGCCATGTTGGATGAGGGGGTGGATCTGATCTAGCATCCTGTGGCGGCACCCGCTGGTCACTTAAAGTGGCCATGCGCTGAATTATGAACTTTAAGCCTTAATGCAATCTAACAGGCAAGTTGCATAAAAAGTGCAATACTCTTGATGGCCAACAGATGCTGGTTCCAGAAAACTCCAAATGACTTAAATTGATTTTTAATCATAAAATACTCGCCATCTGGGAAAAAAAACCTCATTCATCATTGAAGCTTTAAAAAGATGAATATTTAGGGGCGTGGTTAGTTTGACAGGTCTGCTGTCCAATAATTTGCAGGCAGTTTGGAGGCTCGCTCCCTGGTGATCTCCAGTCTCATTCACATTGGGCAGTGTCCTCAGCTTCAAGGGTCAGACCCACTTCCTCACTTCCCCCCTTTTTCCCAAATATGGTCATTTCTGGCTCCAACAACATGGCGATTTTCAAATGCAAAACTCCTGACTTCAAAATGCGACTCCAAAAACCCACAGGTGTCATCACATCAGCTTCCTCCATTCTATATACAGTCTGTTATTGGCGCAATATTGCAGCCTCAAGTGGCCATTTGAGGAACTGCAGTTTTGTGCTTCCTTGTTACTATCAATCTAAAAGAGGAGAAATATCGTGACCATGCTGATTGTTGCATGTTGCTGGAGTACCACTGTGCAGCCTCAGAGCTGCGAGGAAGGCTGCAGACATATTTTGTCTTGTTGTTAATTATTTAAATGCAATGGTATCTATAAACCTGCAATACTTCCTTTTATTGATTCCCCACCTCACGCCTTGTAAAGGTGACACAAAGCCTCCTCATAGCCTACAATGCAGCTGGAGTTCATCTGGAAATACTATCATCACTGCTGTCGCGATGTGCCTTTGACTGCAAATGAAGCTGCGATGATGTCTGCCGGTTCATTAGTGCTAATTTATGTAAAGTGAAGGGAAGAGGCGAGAGAAGAAAGGACGAGGATGAAAGAGACCATAATGAATAAAGACTGAAGGAGGGTGGTGTGAGCTAATGCAGATCCCCTCCACTCCATTCAATTTTTATTTTCTCAACTTCATTTACACAAGCACTGGCAGAATTTTTGTCCCTGTGCTCAGTGCCTCATATCGCTCCATTTTCGGATCTTCGTGGTCTGTTTTATTGACCGAGTGGAAAGCTGATTTTTGTGCAAATTCTTCTCAGCAGTTTATTTGATCAGCCGCTGCAGCTAGACTCAGAAAATTGTCTGTGTGGATTCATTTAGACGTCGGAAGAAATCAGCGCCACTTAAGCATTTCTGCAGCCCAGGAACGAGCGACATTTTCAGTGTTTATCTTCCACTCCCTGTGGGCCGTTTATCATCATCAGGGCTGCTGTAACTCAGATGATATGACCATTGATCGTAGGGTTAGTGCTTCAGTGTCTATTCTTGCCCCAAACAATGAGTTAACAGCCACACTAGCAGGTCTTTGAGGCTGTACTTAAATATTAATATCAGCATGTTTGCAAATATAATTACATGCTTACAGTGACAATAGTAATTTCTAATGCTGATAATTCCTAAAGAGCAGTAAAGTAGCGTGGAGGCTGATGGAAATCTCATGAGTTTTTGTGTGGTGGTGGTTTTTCTACCTTCACTTAGGTCGTCAGGGTTTGTTTAAAGCTTTGGTTTCTTCACATAAAATAAATTACCGTATTTTCTGGACTATTGAGCACACCTGTCTATGAGCTGCTATTGAATTTATTTGCACAGTTTCATGTGGTCCACTCTGACCGGGTCTGACGTGACGAGGCTAAATGTATCGGCGGCACGGAGCTTGCTAGCTTGTAAAAAGCTAACAAGCTTTGTGCCGCCGATACATGAGCCACACCGGTGTTTAAGCCGCAGGGTTCAAAGCGTCAGAAAAAAGTAGCGGCTTATAGTCCAGGAAATATGGTATTCCACATACTCACAGGATACCTCATGCAGTTTGGATATTTGTTCAAAGAATGGTTTCACACATCCTCATAATAATTCAAAAAACTCTTTTAGCATGGCTCCATGAAATAAAATGAAAACAAAGCTGGTGTCTTTACTGACCCACATGTACTTTTTGCACCACCAATATATAATAAATTAATAAATACAAATAATTTTTTATATTCAGATTTAGTTTGTGTGCACTATAGTTCAGGTACCTAGTGATTAAAAAAAAAAAAAAAAAGAGTTCAAGTTTATCTTTAGTGGGGAAATAATGTCTATAAAATTTCATGGCAATCTATCAAATATTATCTAAACACCACAGATGTCAAACTTATGGTGACTCAGTTTGGAAAAGGTCAAAGTCCTAAAGGATTTATCCACTAAGCTTCATTCATGTTCATGTTGGCTCCAGACATCATGGCAGTTCATCCCACAGCGGCGGGTTTCTAGTGTTGAAGTTTGTCTCTTTGTGCAACAGCAACTGCGAAATGGTTGTTAAGCTGCTGTGTGGACTGGTCTGCAGGTGTGCAGGTAATTAGTACAAGGCCCTGTTCAGTGAAAGATGCAGTTTTGCTCATGGAAACTGAGAAATGTCGGCGCTGTGCTCTGAATGTCAAGCATGGAGCCTTAATTGGGAAGTTGATAAGTTGCTGTGGCGTTGTCAGATGTCTGCCAATTACTCGTACTTCCCCTTTGTAACAGTGGAAGTAATTGACTGTATTTTAATTAATACTGGGAAAAAGACAGGAACATTTACCGGGATTAACCAGGATTTTTTTCTAAGTCATGTCAAATGTGTGTTGTTGACTTTCTTTTGTGTCTGTTTGACCTTGTCCAGGTTTGTTGAGAGTCGACTCCTCCATATTGGTTCAGAAGATTAGAAGAGGAAACACTGAACAGACACAGGGGGCTTCAGACTATGCCAACGCTAAAAGGACAACAACCCAGTCATTAGCAGAACATTACAGAGACTTTGAAGCATAATGCAGTTCTTGCCGACTCCCTCCATGCAACCTACTTGCTTGGCTGATTTCACTGGCTGTTAGTGTGGACTGAGGAACCAATGGAGGCGGTTATGGACGATCTGAACCTCTCCTTTCTGCTGGATCATGAAAGAGAGAGGATCCTGAAGGTGCTGGAGAAAGACGAGAAACTGAGGAAACGAGAGGAGAAAAGGATACGGTGAGGACCTCGGTGTCACCATCACAACTCATGTTCATCGTGTTCGCTTTTCCTGATCTCCCTCTGGTTTGTGTCCCGCAGGAGGCTGAAGAATGAGCTGCTGGAGATGAGGAACAAAGGTTCCCGTCGCCCCCAGGAATTGGGCGACCGTCAGTGCGCTCGCTGCCTGAAGACGCTAGGCATCATCTTTGGCCGTGGAGATCTCTGCGAGGAATGTAAGCTGCGCGTCTGTGGCGACTGCCGAGTTAGAGCTCCCAATTCACGCCGGTGGAAGTGTAGCGTTTGTGCCAAGATCACGTAAGTGCGACACCTACACTGACACCTACAAAGTTAAGGCCAATGCAGAAGTGTAAGAATGACTAACCCTCCTGACGACCACTAGATGCTCGCTCCAAAAGATGTGGCCCCAAATGATTTCAACTCGAAAATCATGAAAAACTCTACACTAAGTTTCTACCACAAGTCATTCTGATGTCATGAGCTAAACTTAATCTTCTTATCAGCGATCTGGTTGAGCATCTGGGAAATATAATCAACATTAAAGATGACAATTTAGGGGTGTAGTTTGTTTGATCGACAAGTCTGTTCTCCAATGAGAATAATGACAATAATACCTTTAATTTATTCAGAACATTCAGGACATTCAAGGTCAACAAACAATAGAAAAACAATCATTTAAATTTAAAACTACCGTATTTTCCAGACTATAAGCCGTTACTTTTTTCTGACGCTTTGAACCCTGCAGCTTAAACACCGGTATGGCTCATGTAGTGGCGGCACGAAGCTCGTTAGCTTTTTACAAGCTAGCAAGCTCCGTGCCGCCGATACATTTAGCTTCGTCACAT
>OOFC01048417.1:21200-76545 GCA_900323345.1 Pseudochromis fuscus
TAAGCCACTACTTTTTTCCGACACTTTGAATCCTGCGGCACACCGGTGTGGCTCAGGAATGGCGGCATGAAGCTCATTAACTTTTTACAAGCTAGCAAGCTCCGCGCCGCCGATACATTTAGCTTCGTCACATCAGACCCGGTCAGAGTGGACCACATGAAACTGTTTGAATAAATTCAATAGCGGCTTATAGACAGGTGCGCTCAATAGTCCAGAAAATACGGTAATCAAAATCGTGCAGCAGCAGTAAAGTGCAACAGTGCAGTCATTCCAGTCCCAAGATTAAAGGGAAAATGTGTGAAAAGGTGAGTTTTGAGGTGGGATTTGACGGAGGTGAGGGAATATGAGTTTATTATGTCCTGAGGCAGAGCTCCAGAGGAGGGCGGGGGGGGCAGAGCGGCTGAGTTCTGTTGACCTGATGGTGGAGTGTGTGTGTGAGATCTCAGTAAGATACAGAGTTGCAAGGCTGTCGATGGCTTTCAAATTTCATAACTGATGCAGAATTTAATAGGAAGCCAGTGGAGTTGCTGCAGGGAAGGTGTTAAATGGCTGAAGCGAAGAGGTTTGGAAATCAACTGGACCTGAACTCAAGTCTCATACACATTGATCAGCGTCATGGCACCAAATCTAGACATATATATATTTCTTTGAATGGTGAATGAGCTTACACATTGAAGCTTACATCGAGGTTTTCAAGCACTAAAAACATGTGACCTTGTGCACCATCTAACTCGGAGTACTCCATACCTTTTCAGTCTAATGGAGGTTGGTGAAATATAGATATCTCTCGGCACTGTTGCCACACTTTATAGTTTTTCCTGTGAAATATGTGAGACAGCACGTTAGTACAACCTCATTTTTCTTCTTTACACTGTGGTGTCATTTATCAGAGTTTTACTGAGCTCTGTTTACAACTATAAATCTCTCCATCGGGGCTTTTGACAGTCGCCGTTTCTGACTGTTGTGCGTCTGGACAGTGTGATAAGTTACGATGACAGCCAACAAATCTGAGCTGCCTTCAAAAGCCTGAGCTGCTGAGTAGTGGCATTTTGAATGTAGGTTTTTAAATATGGGTGATTTAGATATGTTTAACTGTTATTAAATGTTATATCTCTTCAGTCTCAATGAAAGCTGCAGTCGCTTTGAGAAACTTTTAGTTTAGATTAGGGTTGAATTTTCAAAGTTAGAAGCTTTCCATGGGAATTAACAGGAATTTATGGGAATAAAACAGAAATTTACAAAATTGAAGGTTGGCCCTCAACAGGGAACTTAAATATAGTTGGGGAAAATATATTGTAGCAGAATCTTGGCTAAAACAACCAGATTTAATGCAAGTACACTCCTCAGTCATTTGAGGCCACGCCCCCTGCCTGCACTGTGCACTCCTCCATCACATGCACAGATGATTGGTTAAACCCTGGAGGTCACACTTTTGAGACCAAAGCACAAGATTATTGAAGCCACACAGTTGAGCCTGTGGATTATATAAAGTCAAGTAATTTTTTTTTTATAATATTATGGGTTAAATATATTTGATCTATAATGGTATTACTGTTTAACTTGCAAAAATTAAATAAAAATGTATTCAGTGTAAGTTAAAGCTAAATGTAAGCTATTTTTCATTTCATTGCCCATTGAAGAGGCTAGCTTATGATAACTCCCTCAAACGTGATGTTTTGTCTGACTCCTCCAAGACGGTTTTCTGTAACCCTGCAAGAATTCATACATCATTTGTAAAATATTTTGAAGACAATGCCAGTTGTTTAGCAACTATATTTCTGTTCATGCCATTGCATGAGTGTTTTTACAAGTTTTTTTGTTATTTGTATATGATACAGTTTGCTTAAATTACCAGCAATTTCCAGTTAGGTCCCATAAATTCTCAATAATTCCCATAAATTCCCATAAAAAGGTTCCAATTTGGAATATTTCCAAAATCCCCGAGTTTAACTTCCCATGGAAAGTTTCCGGGAAGTTTACGGACATTTACCCCTTTGCAACTCTAGTGTAGATGCACCTAGCTAAAAGGAAAAGAGCCTAATATGCACATTTTAGTTGGTGGTGTTAGTTAAATGTACGCTGCTACAATCAACTGTATTCTGTCATTGTCTTTTGGACGTTAGTTGTATGCCAGAAAAACGTAATGTGAGGAACTGTGCCCAGCTCTGCTTCAGTCAGATTTATTAGAAAAAAATATTAGTAAGGAAACCAGTAATTAGAAAACTAGAAAACATTCAAAGAGCACAAACCTCCACCAAGGCATAATCCAACTGTACTGACATTATAGATTGAACACTGCTCCTTGGATAATAACCTGTCTCTCAAAGGATTTTAGTTGTATTCGGGCAGACAAACCAGCCTGGGCAAAAACATTACCCTCCTCAGCTCAGGTAATAACAGATGATACTGCTGCTGTCACAGTTTTCTACTCTCAGTTATTACCTTTGTTAGCTGCTGTTCACCAAGGTCGTCTTCACATCGTGTATCTCTGCTTCTGGTGACCAAGGACATACAGTATGTTGGTTGACTCAGGTTGACATTGAACCAGTTTTTATTTTCTGATTTGCTTCAGTTTTCTTTTCCAGCCAATGCAAACTCAAAACTTCTTCCACTCCTGGGCAAACAACTCTCACATTGTTAACAACCAAAAAAATCAATTCAGGAATACGTGTAGATGCCAAGTTCTCCAAGCACTTAGTCTGAATAATTATGCTGAGGCCATAAGAAGGTGCCTGTGGGGAATAAAAACTTTTCTCACCTCTCGCCCACATGTGCCACCCACAGCTAAAAGTTTACATGCAGAAAATAACCAGCTGAAATAATCCGTCTGTACAACAGGGAGCTGAGTTTGGCGTCCGGAGCGTGGTTCCTGGAGGAGCGGTCCAAACGCTTCGAGCAGGAGCCGCCGGGCAGCGAGGTGATCAAACAGACCATCCTGAGCAGCCCGAAAAGTGAGTCTGACCACGAATGTACTTCAGGCTGTGAGGCTGTCACCCAAACCACATAGAGCACTGTGGAAGTGATATGTTATGGTCAAGTAAAGATTTTAATAAGATTACTGATGTTTTTGTTTTAAAAGTACAAGAAAAGCCGACAGAGGTTACAGAAACTCTCGACTTAGGACCCAAGAAGGTAACGAGACTCAACGTCGTTGAAGCTCCAAGGAGGAAAGGGTGAGCAGAGGACATACACAACTGTTTATAATTTACTGGATGGATGGATGGATGGATGGATGCGAAATTATTGGTTATGACAGTAGTAACAGCAAAAACACACTGACAATGACCACAAGACAAACAACATTAAAGACACAAGGCAAGAAGTAAAAAAAAAAGAAATATATATTTTTCATTGTATTTGTGTTTAAAAATAAAATAAGAATAGAGTATAAAAAAAAATGTTATTGAAATGTGCGAAATGAGATGTAATAATTGAAATGTGCAGAATTTTATGAATATGCAAAAAAAATGGACTGAAAACGGAAAATAAATGACAAAACATGTAATAGTATGAACTGGAAAATACACTTCTTGAAGAAAACACGTGATAGGATGCTGATAGGATTTGCCAAGAATTGCTTAAAAAGGTTGGAGATTTTCAAAAAGGCTTAAAAAATTGTCATAAAATTAATTTTTATGATGCAGAATAGTGAAAAAAAAATGTTGAACCACCAAAAAATGGAAAAGTAGAAGAAGCAGAACTAGTAGAATAAGTAAGAATAAATATTAAATTTCAAAATAAGAGTGAGTTGAAGATTCTCTCCATTCACTTGTATTGTAAAAAAAAAAATGTTGAAAAAAGCTGAATATCATATAAAGTTGAATACAAGCACAAATGTCCTTAAAGACCTGAACATTTTGACAGCTGCATGGTGTCTGTAGCTGGAAGTGTATGGAGACCAAAAAAACATAAGGAAGAAGTCAGAGAAATAAAGGTTAGGTTGTTTTCCTGCATCGCAGTAAATATGCATGACATGCAGTACTCACACTGGTTGAAATAATAACTGTTCATAGTGCACTTCAGTACAAAAGCAATGTGAGAGATCAAGTGGATGCTCATTGGATTTTTCAGAGACCGTGAATGCATTTTGAAATACATTTAGTGAAGCAGTAATTGGATTGTGCAGCGTACCATCTCCCCTCATCATGACTACACCCTGATTCCTGAAGGCATCACAGAGGCAGACTCACAAAAAGCTGTTCAACAATAGATGTTAGGACGGACAGATGGAAGCAGAGAAGAAGAGTTTATCCAGCTGCTTCAGTTTCAACATCAGAGTGCTGTAATTATTTTATCAGAGTGGTGCTTGCTGAACACTTGCTGGATAATTCATCAGACACAGTCCAGACCAGAAGTATGTGGACGGTCGTACAGTCAGAAAATGTCATTAAAATTCATCTCCAAATGTCACGCAGTCCATCCAACAGTTATCAAAACATTAGACTAAAAACCAAATGCCAACATTATGGTCACACTGAACCAAAGTTGGTAGATCTCATCTTCTGGAGACTTCAATCCAGACTGAAGAGTCCAGCCAACCAGCAATGCTTGCAGGTCTTAGGAATTGTTTTTTTTTTTTTCTTATCCTGCTAAAATGGTGCACTTTATGAAAGTAATTAATCAAAATAATTCAAATATAATAACTCATCAGGGTCCCTCCTCCCTAATTACAGTATGTTTCCTCTGCAGGATGCACAATGTAGGATTGAGATTTAATCAGAGAGACTCAGTGGACTCTGCAGTAATAGACATAACTGAATATCTGTGTGTGTCTAATAACAGACTCACTGTGTGTGTTTGTTTGCAGAAAGAAGAAGGTGGATAAAAAAGGCGGCAGACCCACCCAGAAGCCGGAGAAGGGAGTCGACAGCATCAGCGTCAAATCTCTACCGAATGGAGACGGTCAAAACGCACAAAGCGTTCGCTCTGCTCAGAGTTCATTTTCAAACAGGTTTGTACAGCTCAGTCTACCCGGCTGAAGAGTTGATTATGTCTCTGACAGACAGTATATAGGATTGGACGACGCAACTCGGGTTAAAAAATTAGGTCGACATGGAAGGGCAAAAATGCGCAATACTCCTGATGGCCACTAGTTGGTGTTCTGATTGATCGTCATTTTCAACCATGAAATACTCTGTAATAACTTTTTTCCACAAGTCATACTGATGTTATCTAAGGTTAATGCTTCTTATTAGATATCTGTTGGTCCATCTAAAATATTGTTTCATCATTAAGTAGATATTAGCCTTGAAAAAGAGGAATATTTAGAGACCAGCCCTGAACTCCAGTCTCATACACATTGGGTAATGACCTCAAGTTCATGGTCAGACCTCACTCCTCCCTTCATATACAAATACAGTCCCTTCTAGCTCCAAACAACCAACATGACGACTTTCAAATGCCAAGCTCCACAAAGTCCACAAACAAATGGGCGACATCACGTTAGCTTCGTCTATTCTATACCCTGTCTGCTCTGTGATCACTCATCATACACTAACACATCACACCTTCATCCACCTAAGCGGGGGGTGAAATGCTGATCTTTAACTGGTTTCTCTCTGGTTTTCAGTGGCGGTGCGACAGCTGTGGAGTCCTCAGAGGTGACCTCGGTATGCGACAACCCCCATCCCGAAACTCTGAACAATTCATCCACTCCCAGCGACAACCGGAGGGTCAGGGTCAGCGACCGATGCACTCGACCATTAGCGCACTGGGTGGAAACAGTCCAGGGTTAGATATTGTTTTTAACAGCTTTGTGTGTGTTTTTTTTCTAATGCAGCCTGACGGAGCTGAGTGTGTTTCACCTGAGAAGAGAGTCATCGGTCAACTCAAAGCCGATTCTGGCACTCCAGTTATTTCTGTGTCCAGGGCCTCGCTCTCATCAGGTATCATCATTACAAGTCAACACTGCCTGTTTTATTCTTTCCCGCACATTGACATGTCTCACAGCTTCACAGCTCACACACACAAATGATCACTGAGTCACAGTTTCAAGATGTGTTAGAGGCAGCAGATCACATCAGAGGTGATGTTACAGTCTAACATCACCTCTGTGGGTTGATGCAAAAAAAACCAAAAAAAAACACTCAGCTGCTTTCCCACTCAGGCTGTTGAGTGTCTCGCAATGGATAAAATTACTCCTTCTGTTGGGAGCAGATGTCACGTCTACACAAATTACACTATTAACTTACACTCTCTCAACACTGGCTGTTGCTCACACTTTATGTATAATCTCTTCCACTATGTCTCTCTCGATGTCAGAGCGTTTATCTCCACTCGTGGCTGCCACCACTAAGAAGTGTGTCGAGATTTTGAAATGGCTCAGATGAGTGTCGTTAGCTCCACTCACAGCCTCGGATGTCAGACCGTACAGTGTATTTACACCAGACAACCACAACATTAAAACCACACACAGGTTATCTGAATAACATTGATTATTGTGTTACAACGGCCCCTGTTTCAGGATATTATTCCATTTTGTGTTGAAGTTTGTGTTTGAAACGAGACAAATGGGAAGTGTAATGGTCTTTGTGTGACTTTGACAAACTGTGGATCAGACCAGAACAGAACAGTAGGTGGTGTTGGGTGTCCCCGTGTGCAGTGGACAGTGTGTTACCAAAAGTGGATAAGGAAGGACAAACAGTAACTCAGTGATGGGGCCACAAGCGGCTAAAAGCTTTAATGCTGGATGTGGTAGAAAGATGTCAGAACACACAGTGCACTGCAGCCCGGTGTGTATGAAGCTGTGTGATGATGATGATTATTGTAATTATAATATTGAGTTGCACAAAATGCTTTCTAATGATAAAATTAAAGACATGAAAATAGAAATAAAATACGTAAGATAAAAAAAAAAAAAAAAATGAAATACAGTTAAAATACAGTTTTACATTCAGAAGGGAATCCATGATCAGTTATCTATTTCTGTACATTTTGGCATATTTTGGTCCCTCAGCATATCTTGGCATGATATGTCTTTCCCCCATTGTCACAGTCTCTTTACTGCATGTAGTATTCCCTAAAATGTGACTGTCCAAATTATAAACAGACTGTTTACACTAAATAAAAGCAAATGTGCACCCTTGACCTTAACTCAGGGGTGTCCAATCATGGTCCTCGAGGGCCGCTGTCCTGCATGTTTTAGATGTTTCCCTCTTCCAACACACCTGATTCAAATGATGAGCTCATCATCAAGCTATGCAGAAGCCTGATAATGATCCTGGTTTGCTCCTTTCTCTTGGTTCTAGTTACATTTTTTTTTTAAGTTAAAAGTGAGTTTCAATAGCTTTAGACTGGTCTGGGTGTCCATGCTGACCTCAATCCTCTGCTCACAGCACCTACAAGGGAGATGTGAGCCTTAGAACTGGACCATGGAGCAATATTATGGTCTGGTCTGGATCATGTAGGTGGCCAGGTTGTTGTTCACCTGGGTAAAAAATGGCAGAATTATGTTTTATGGGAAGGAGGCGAGCTGGGAAACCTTCTGCTCTTCACGTGGATGTTACTTTAACATCCGTCCTAAACATTGTTTTAGAACAGGTTCACCCCTTCATGGAAACAGCCTCCCTCTTTCAGGAAGACGATGCCCCTGGCTACACAACAAACTGTTCAGGAAGGGCCTGAGGAAAGCAACAAGTTCAATGTGTTGACTCAGCCTCCAGATTTACCAGATCTCAGTCCAGTCTAGTTAAAGGACAGACTGTTAAGATCCCAGTGCTTTTATTATTAATCATACACTTGTGCTTTGCTGCATGGTCAATAAAACAGTTTGCCCCTGGAGGAGTCCTCAGATGTTTCAATCAGACTTTAAAGCTGCCTCTCAAAGCTTTGGACCAAGTCTTCCCTGTTGGAGCCTTTTTAAACTTCTAATCAATTTCAGATTTTAAACTTTAAACTCAAATAACTTTGGTTTCATGTGTTTAAAAGTGAAATACTTCTGCTCTCGTTTTTTCTGAGAGTTGAAGTCAATCTAATATTTGTGTTTAGAAACGGAGCTGTAGCCTGGAGGCGATTGGAGGACTGGAGGAGTCCTCACATATTCTAAGAAACTGATGTTTTCACTGTCCAGAGTGATGGTTAAGGAGAACTGTCATGACAATATCTGGAAATGTTAAAAAACAAACAAACAAACACAACTTGGAGATATAACTGCACATCTGCTGGACTGAAAGACAAAACACAAACATGACTGCACTGCTCCCTCAGGAGGGTTCAGCCGACACACTGAGTGATGGAGCATGACGGCCCTCTACATGGACGATTCATCAGTAGTAAACCTTTCACACATCTCAAGTATACAGAGCAACATCTGGATGAGCCAGAGTTTGTCAGGAGGCAAGTGCTGTTCATAGATGAAACTGTAATTAAGCAGGAAAAATAAAATGCATTTAATTGAAAGAACACTTTCCACCTCCTGAGTGTGGAAGTGGGAATAGTCTGTTCAGGCTTATTTAAATTGTACAAGGGTAGAGGGGAAGGTTCCTTTGACCCTTTCCTGCACAGTGGTCACTACAGTGGACAGCTGTTTAAAAACCACCTTCTCCTAAATGCAGTGGTTTCTATGGTGGAAATGTATATCAGGGTTAGAATGATCTTTTTCCCCCTCCATTGAGTTTTATTCAGTGATTAGTTGTAACCACAAGTAAACTTCCTCTGTATATGATGATGTGCAGGAACATCTAAGTAACAATATTCTTCTTTAACTTTTCAAAACTTTATTTCAAATAACTAGAAAATTCCAACTAACACATGAAATCCACTGAAGTAGACATGTCTGTAACTTCCTGGAAAAAAAATCACATTTTGGGGAAGAAATAAAAAAGAAGAAAATTTTCAGTTTCCATGTCCTAAGAAGAGTAAAAACACAAAAGAAAACCATCTTGACTCAGGCTTTCATAATTCATGCATGAAAGGGCTAAACATCAGCAAACTCTGGATGCAGATGTCACAAAGTCAAGTTTCTACAACTGGACAAAAATCCAGTTTCCAGTTATACTTTAAAGGTCATTAACTTATGTTTTATAAGCTTCCCTGTTTTATCGTTGCATGCATAGTTGTCTGTATTATTACAGTTATCTTTTTTGCTTTTTGCTTTTATATTTTTATTTTATAATATACACACACATTTTGGTTGCTACTTTTCACTAGTAACTACTTCAAATTTTCTATTTCTTATGCGTTTTTAAATTGCAAAACGATTTTAAAGACAAGGTACATCTTAAACATCCTGTGAAAAAACCTTAAAACCATAGCAGAGTCTCCTCACTGCTTCAGAAACTCATTTACAAGCCGTCCCATCCAAACAGGGAGTATTAGTATGTCCAAACTTTCACCCTGCTGCTTTTTCACTCACTAAAACTGCTGTGTTGTATCTTTCCTTTGAACCTCGCCTGGACCTCAGGACCAGATCCAAATCACTCTGAGGGCGATGTATCAGCTTCAGCTCCTGAACCCAGCAGCGACGCTCTGTGTGCCAGAAGCGGCTCGTCGGTCCCCGGCCACAACGAAACGGTAACCAGCATCCGTCCATTCCTTCAACTCACTCGCACATTTGATTTTTACAACAAATTCATCACAGTCGCAGCAACAAGCTCAAAGTGTGAAGTTAACGCAGCCTGATTGTTGTTATTTCTTTTGTTGTTGTTTCCCCCCTTTTTTTATTTTCTTAAATCCATACTGTCGAGTTATACCCACATCAAGCTCGGGCTCTGTGGGCTGATGAGCTGAATGTGATGCGTCAGATGTGGGCCTGAATGTTAATTTCACTTCAGAGCTCACTTCAAAGAGCATGACAAGCATCTAAACGGATGTAGGCTGAAAACAGGTGGAGGATGTGATGGTCAGTATAGGGCCGCTTTGTCCGAGTGTTTACTGACGGTTCATTTGCTTTTACAGCACAAAAAAACCCCCCACACATATAAATATTTTTTTGTGGCTTTACGCACTCCTCCATTCATGCTCATAAGTTTACTGTAAACCCAATGACACTGTGATTTTGCACGTGAAGATTGAATTTCCCACACTGCCCGGACTTGTCTGATTGAATTTACGGATGCTGGCTGCATCCACCCACACAGCTGCTGCGTGGAGAGAAATGCACTCTGGCCAGTCTCCCAGATGTCATCTCCCTTCTTGATTAAATCTGAGCGCTGTCATCCGCAGGAGGTTTCTGATGAGGATGCGGAGGAAGACATCGACGCCCTGATGTCGGCCCACAGCAGGAGCGCCGACCGCCGCCTCAGCAACGCAGTGTCAACGGTAACACCCATGTCACAGCTAGTACAAACTCGGATACATGCGGTGAAAACATGTTCATGCTCTGTGTACTTGCACACACTCGCCAGTCACCACCACCACCTGATGCATGAGTCAGGTGTGTGTTTTAGTGTTGACAGTGTGTAAACACAGTGAGCGCTGTGGGGCGACGGCATGTGTCACGAACACCTTCCACGCTTCAGAGGCCCTGCTTCATTTACTTGAACTAACTATACTCAGTAGTAGTAGTACGATAATGTGATGGGTTGTGAGAGAGGAGAAGGTAGGAGTTGTTTTTATGTGGATTGTTTATCTAAGCAGATCATTTGGGTTTCATTTGCTCAGACTTCGAGATTTCTGCCTTTGGTTTCTTCCAAAAAGCAGAAATAAATGTGTTTGTATTAGTGAAAATTAAAAATGTGTTTTGAAGTCGAGAAGTCAATCGTGTTGTTGTGACCATATTTGGTCAAGAGGGAGGAGCTGTGGAGGAGAGGGGGTGGATCTGACTCACCTGTCGCTCAGAGACCACATCCTAATTATCCATGAACATTAAGCCTTAATGCAGTTTAAACATGTGGATTATATACCAGGCTGTAAACATGTTTATTTCTGCTGTAAAGTTTAACATGGGGGTCTATGGGGATTGTCCATAGACTGTATATAGACACTGATGAAGCAACCAGGTCTCTAAGTGAAGGCAATGTGCATTAGATGCTGACAAACTCTGGCTCCAGTTGAGTTCAATTAACAAAATCAATGACTTCATTTTCAATCCCGAAATACTCTACTAGTCAATACATTGTTTTCACAAGTCATTCTGATGTCATTAGCTAAAGTCAACTCTTATTATTTGTGATCTGGCAGTCCACCTGAAAAAAATATATATTGTAAAGGCAACTGATAAGATATCTTAATCAGATTTGTTCAATACAATAAGTACCGTATTTTCCGGACTATTGAGCGCACCTGTCTATAAGCCGCTATTGAATTTATTCAAACAGTTTCATGTCATCCGCTCTGACCGGGTCTGATGTGACCCCACTAAATGTATCGGCGGCACGGAGCTTGCTAGCTTGTTAAAAGCCAATGAGCTTCGTGCCGCCGATACATGAGAAACACTGGTGTTTAAGTTCAAAGCGTCGAAAAAAGTAGCGGCTTATAGTCCGGATAATACGGTAGTTATAAAAGTTTTTAATCACATTGGATGTATGTATTTCAGGTACCCCTTTGATGAAAGAGGTGCTATTAACCCTGGTAACAGAGGTACAGTTAGCAGTACCTCTGCAAGGTGCCGCTGCAATGTGATTAAAAACTTTGAAACTACTGAGCACATAGACTAAATCTGATTAAGATCTTATCAATTACCTTTTTTAATATATCTTTTAAATTGTAAAAATGGACACCCTGTATAATTGAGTAGATATTAGTCTTCAGAAAGAGGACGATTTTGAGGTGTGGTTTGTCTTATTCTCATAGGGCAGTGTCCTTAGTTAGACCCGCCTCCTCACTCCTCCCTTCCTGTACAAATATGGTCACTTCTGGCTCCAAGCAAACCAACATGGCGACATTTAAATGTTGATGTTATGGCTTCAAAATCAACAGGTGATGTCATGTTAGTTTTGTCTTATAGTCTGTGGGAGCCTCAAGTGGCCATTTGAGGAACTGCAGTTTTTTCAGCACTTCTTGATTGGATTCTCTTGTGTTTGTCTTTAGCTCCTGAAGCTGCTAAGACCAAAAACTGAGCTATAAATGAAGGACTTTCGAGTGGTAAATGCACTCCTGTTTCAGAAGTGTTTCATGATTTGATAAGGTGTGTGGTGTTTACAGCTTCTTGTGCTGCACCCAGTTCCACTTTACATATGCTCACATGCTGAGATTTTGAATATTTTCCTTCAGATGTTTGTCTTAAAAAAAAAAAAAAAAAAAGATGGCATCCTTTATCAGTCCAAAAACATCTTGACAGCAATAACAGACTGGTCACTGGTGCTTTAAATTTTTTATAACAGCGGGATATCTTTGCAGACACAGGGCTCCAGACCTCACTGTCAACAGTTTTTATTGCGTCTGTTTCCTCTTTTGCAGAAGTAGTGACTCCACTCGAAGCCACTAACACTATGTCTGTTGATTGTCCTGAGGAACTGCAGCACACGACTCAGGAGAGAGACGCTGTTGCTGTTAAACTGTTCGAAATGTAATTTTCTGATGTCCTCATCACCACATGTTGAATTGAAATCTGTCGTGTTGCTGCAGGCACAGACGACGGATATCTCGCAACATAAAAGCTTCATGCTTTAATTGGATCTCATCACACATATTAAATTTCAGCCCCTTTTTTATTTGACTTGATTTCCCATGTTTACACTTGACTTGGTCACACACGATGATTTCTTCTGGAGTTTTCCTCTCAGCCAACTATTAAGCAGTTTGGCAGAAAATCCAGTTATTCAAATGGCTTAAATATAACAGTCTGACTGGATGACTCACACCAGGTTCACTGTTGTCTGTTTGCGTGCGTAACTGTGTAATTTGAGAACTGCTTAGGTAAACAGACGAGAGACGTCCTCCCTTTATCTTTCTATTATGACAGCCGTCACTGAGCCACTGCTGGCTCCATGAATGAATGTAGAAGGAGGTGATGAGGGACATTATGCAGATAACTGAGTCTGTCACTGAACTGAGCTCTAATGTACTCGTCCCACTGTTATGATTCTCTGCATGGAGGGCTTTTGTGGATAATGAGGCAGTGTTATTAGTGGCATTTATTTAATGGTAGTTTTTTTATATCATCTCTTGTTTTTTAGAGCTTTTGTGAAACCTTTATTTTTATCCGCCTATATTTTAATCTTACTGACAAATCCAAAATAGATGTTCTAGTAATTTACCATATTTTTCGGACTATTGAGCACACCTGTCTATAAGCCACTATTGAATTTATTTGAACAGTTTCATGTGGTCCACTCTGACCGGGTCTGATGTGACAAGCCTAAATGTATCGGCAGCACGGAGTTTGCTAGCTTGTAAAAAGCTAACGAGCTTCGTGCCACCGATACATGAGCCACACCGGTGTTTAAGCCGCAGGGTTCAAAGAAAAAAGTAGCAGCTTATAGTCCAGAAAATACGGTAATTGGAAAAGTTGGGGTTAATCTGAGCACTCCTTGTGATTATTGGCACAAGTGGTGAAAATTCTGTGTATGTAGATTTTTTTCTCATTTAAAAGCACAATCCCAAACCAACAGCAGGTCGTTACTTTGTAGTAAGACCACGTACACAGCACAAAGCTCGTGTCTTACCTTTTCTGGCGTCTGCAGAGACATTACCGTGATGACTCAGTGAGTGCTCCACACCATTTTCGCATCGAGTGTCCAGCAAACACTATGCTCTCAAGCTTTTAGTCTTTCAGTGATAAAGGGGTTGGATGTTAAGAGTTATGTGAAGACTGTACTTTGGTTCTTAGCTGCTTTCAAACTGCTGCAGGTATTGTTTGGTAGTGTGGTAACATTTGACAAGAGACATTCGTCCTCTTCCAGTGATCCTCATTTTAGAACAAATTTGTAGTCGATGGCAAAACAGAAATCACTTTCTGACAGTTATAAATGACACATGGTGTTTATCAATTTAAAAGGAAAATTCAAAGTCAAGATGGTAAAATGTCCCTTTGGTTATATGTTTGTTAACTGTATATAGAATGGATGAAGTTATCTAAAAATGCTGGGGTGTTTGAACCCCAAACTAAAAATTGAATTAACTACGTGATGGGTTGATTTAACTCAGTGAGATGGGTGTCAAAACAACCAAATGGTGGAAAATGTTGGATAAAAAAACCCCACATTGGTTAAAAAAAACAAAATACTGGGTAAAAACAACTAAATGGAGGAAAATATTAATGAACCCAGCATGTAGTTAGTCCAGTATTGATCTAGTCCTGGATTAAAACAACCCAGATTTTTTTTTTTTAATGTGTAACATGACACCACCTGTTGGTTTGTGGACTCGCATTTTATACCAAGAGTTTTGCATTTACACGTTGCCATGTTGGTGTTTTGGAGCCAGAAGTGACCATATTTAGATATGAAGGGAGGAGTGAGGAGGCGGGTCTCCAGTGATCTCCTGCCAATCAAACCACAACTCTAAATATTCCTCTTTGTCAAGCCTACTATCTACATAATTATTAATTTTATTTTTCAGATGGACCACCAGATCACTAATTAAAGTTTGTTTTAAAGCCAGCATCTAGTGGCTATTGGTGGTACTGCAGTAATGAGACAAACACTTTGCGAAGCGTTCTGTCAACTGGTTCTTGTGTCACGTGTTGCTTCAACAGCTGATTCCAGATGACTTGTTATCTCTGTGGTTTCGTCTGATAATCACCATGGTAACGGTGTGTAATGGGGTTTCCTTGGTGTGCAGCTGGAGTCGGGGGGTCTGTGCTGAGGGTCTATCCCCAACACATCAAAGAGCTCAGTTCTCTTTTCTTTCCCTCCTTCCTCTTTCTGCTTATCTCCTATATCAATGCAGTCCTCCACTCCCGGCTCAGAAAGGAGGTGGGGGTACCTCAATGTCCCTGACTCAGATGCTGAGACTGTAAGTCTCTCCTTCTGCATTTGTGCATGCATTTATATTCCCCTCTACATTATAGAGCAACAGAGCTGCTGCAGCAAAGCACCGGTGCATGAATATTGCATGCAACATTCAATAATATATTCAGATGTTTACTGACTATACCTGAATATATCTGCATGTTGACTGTGTGTTTGTGCTCATATTTCCTATATTTTGTGTGTTTAATTCAGAGCTCCTCGCATTAAACTAGTAATTCATCACCCTGCAGGAAATAAATGAGGTAGACTTTCCAGTAGAAAAACCACGGCGTGGCTCAAATCCAGCATCTTGACTTGTGCGCTCCCTGGACAGCAGTCTTATTATCAGTGGATTACTGCAGCGTTATCCTGTCCAGAGCTGCAGCAGCTGTGTTCGTCTGCTTCCCAACAAGATGTTCCAGACATTAATTACCTGCTGTGGTTTGTATTGGTTCAGTCTTTTCTGGGCAAAATAGGTTTTTGCAGATGCACAATGCGAGGAGTAAAATGTAGTCTGTTTTTTTTTTACATTTTTTTTCCAATTATTTGCTGGACAATCAGGAGGTACAGCTTCACAGGTCATCGTTAACTTTCCACATGTATTTGGTAATAAGTGGATTGTACTGATTTTTTTGATGATATTAACATTTTAAGGCCTTGACCCTCGCATGACAAGTGCCCTGAGATATAATATAATTAAATAAAAAGCTCACACAAATAGATTTCATCCTATTTAACTTTACATGGTCTCTTTTCCTTTCACTTAATTAATTCCTACATTTATTTTTATTGCTTGCATTTAGAGCCATAATTATTAGGTGATTAATTGGCTCGTCTGCCATTTTCAAAGACTGCAAACTTGTAGCTGCGATATTTTCCTTCTTCTAGGCACCTTGTGTGATCAAGAATTCAATATCTTTCTCGCCCTTAGTCTGACAAAATGAGTAATGTGAAGTTTTTATAAAAATTGTGACACATTTTTAAACATTTTTTTGAAAAATAGGACCTAAACGCACGGATATGTGGACACAAAGGTTCAACTAAAAGATTGAAGCAAACAAAGGGGAGCAAAAAGTGCTGCATACCTTTAGCAGTATGAAGGTAAATAATCTAAACAATGGTAAAATGCAAAAAAAAAAAGAAAGTGAAACCAAAGTAATTCACAAGACAAAAGGGAAGCAAATGGATAAATCAGGGGTGGGCAATCTAGGTCCTCGAGGGCCACAATCATGCATGTTTTAGATGTGTCCCTCTTCCAACACACCTGATTCAATGATCAGGATCATTATCAGACTTCTGCAGAGCTTGATGATGAGTTGATCATTTGAATCAGGTGTGTTGGAAGAGGGACACATAGCGGCTCTCGAGGACCAGGATTGCCCACCCCTGGTATAAATGAACAAAGACAAGGGAAAGATGCACAGACTAAATACACATGGGGAGATGAGACACAGGCTGAAAGTATTTGGGGCGGGGGTGATAATCAAAAGGAGAGAGGAAAAGGACAAAGGTGGAGAGTAAAACCAAATGAGATGTGTATTGATTGGTTTTGTGAATGGTTTTGTAAATTATTTGAACAGTTCAGTGTTTTTGTAATGATCCTGGAACAGATCTTAACAGTGTTACTGAAGATTATTATGTTTAACAGACAGCCCATGAAACCAGGACACAAAAGAGGAAGTTTCATGAAATATTCATGCAGACATCAAAAGAGTTGATCCTCCTCAGTATTTTTATATTATGACAATACAAATGAGACGGAAAGGTCATTAATCACCTCATCACGTCACTTGTTTGTGTTTACAATCAATAATTAAGGTAAAATCTGTTTTGTCTTTTCCAAACTTTGTCACTCAATCCTGAAAAGAGTTTTATGCGTCAAGTTCTCATTCGTATTTTACTGTTTTTGATCGTTTTCAAAAATAAAAAATAAAAATCTTTTGCATGTTTAACATTATTTTTATCTTTTTATTTGTCTGGACAATCTCCACTGATCCCCCTGCTGTTTTTCTTTTATGTTTATGTTCTGTAATCTTCCTGATGTAGTGGATACAACAGTTGTATTTCTGCTATATTTCATCAGCTTTCTGTCACTTTAGATGCTGGATGTTGTTTTCTTTATTTTTCTGCCTCTCTTCTTTCACCACATGCTGCTGCTGCCATTTCCCCTTATTTTTCCTCCTTTTAACCTCCCCCCCCACCCTCTCTTATCTCCGTCTTCATCTCTCGTCTCGGCCTCACAGAGCAGCATAAACAGCACGATGAGCATGTACAGCGAGACTGGTGACTATGGCAACGCCTGGGTGAGCGGCGAGGTCCTGCTGAACATCACCTACAGCTACAAAACCGGTGCGCTCAACATCACGGTGAAAGAGTGTCGCAACCTGGCAACCGGAGACGAGAGGAGGCAACGCACAGACCCGTAAGAGTGCGCACGTGTAAAACACAGAGATCCAGGTGATAAGTGATCAGTCATCTGATGCACTGCAGAAGGATGATGCTGATCTGTAACTGTATTATAAATATTCTTCAAGTTACAAGAGGAGATTGACTTCTTAGTTTCATAGACTGTAAACGAAAGATGGACGAAGCCAACGTGACATCACCCATTGGGTTGTAGACGAGTATTTTGAACCCTGGAGTGTAGCATTGGGTCTTCGCCATCTTGGTTTCTTTAAAGGCAGAGGTGACCTGTTGAAGCCAATAATGTAATAACAGCTGATAACGTAATAAATTTGCCCTTTTTGAAATGTAATAGGCCACTAACATAATAACTGGCCAATAACATAATAAAATTTCTGAACCGATAACGTAATAACTTTTGGCCAATAACGCAATGATTTCATTCGTTTGCAAATGTAATAACTGAGCTAATAACATAATAAATCATTGTGTTATCGGCTAACAGTTATTACGTTATCGGCTGTTGCGTTATCGGCTGTTATTACATTATTGGTGACCAACAGTGACCAAAGAGAGAGAGGAAATTTGCCAGATGTTGTCTTAAAAATGAGTAAAATCAGCCAATACATTATTAACTGGTAACAAAAGTGGAGTATTTTCTGGGTTCAGTACATGAACTGTATGAAGAAATGGACAAAGTAACCAGGTGTAAAAATGTGCAACACTCTCAACGGCCACTTGATACTGGCTTTAAAATCTCTGGTTCCAACTGACTTCTGTTTAAAAATCCTCAATACATTTTATATTTAGTGATGTGGTTAGTGATGTCAAAAGTGATGGATGGTAGTATTATCAGCATCTGGACTTTCAAAATAAAGGGATGAGGTTTTTGTGCATCAGGAACTGCAGTGCAATGGACAGATGCAAAAACTGAGCTGATAAACAATAACAGTTTAAATTAAATTTGTGGTGCTGCAGACACAATGTGACAGATCAGATTATCAGCTTCTCAAGTTGTGACATCTGTGTGACATCAAAGTCATGTGATGTGGATCCATAACAACAAGAATTTGACTTTATGATTTCAGATTTTTTTTTTAACTTTTTTTATTTTTTACAACTTTAATCTCTGAAATTGAGTTTTTTATTAGGTTTCCCTTCCTCCCCCGGCTCTGTAATATGCTGTCGTAATGAACACTGTTTAATTCAGTGTGTGCTTCTTCTCCAGCTGAGTCATTGTGTCTTTTTTTTGGCAGATATGTGAAGACGTACCTGCTGCCAGATTTGTCACGTCAGAGCAAGAGGAAGACGAGCATTAAATCCAACACCATTAACCCAGTTTTCAATGAGAATCTGCGGGTTGGTTGCAAAAGACTTAATAAGCACTGACGAGCATCTTAATTGAAAACTTACACCATGAAGCATCATCAGCTGATATTTCCTCTGTTGTTGTTTTTTTAAAGTATGTGATCAGCCACTCGCTGCTGCAGATGCGAACCCTGCAGGTGACCGTGTGGCACCACGACCGGTTTGGACACAACGTCTTCCTGGGAGAGGTGGAGCTGTCCTTTGACTCCTGGGAGTTTAATACCCAAGCACAGGGCTGGTACACTCTCCAGCCAAAGGTATGAGCTGCGATCACCCTGTGTTGTGTTCATACTTCTTTATCAAGCAAAGAAAAAAGATTTGTGATTGTTTTGTTTGTGTGTATATGTGTGTGTGTGTGTGCAGTCAGAGCCTCTAGACTCCACATTGCACTATAAAGGAGAACTGACTGTTGTGTTGAAGTACATACCTGCAGAGAAGAACCCCATGCTGCCTGTGGACCAAGTACAAGGTACATTCATAACTGTAGTGAGATTTATCATCTATCATGTTCATAGACTGTGTGTTGAAATAGATGAAGCAACTGGGGCTTAAAAATGAGGCCAATGCAGAAGTGCAATACCGACGGCTGAAGCTTTTTATACCACAACCCCAAATTTTAGCTTGATACAACATATTAGAAACTTTGGGATCATCGGTAAAGCTTAAGATAAAGTCCAGTTTTTGAACAATGTTTGGCTGCACAGCTTGAGTTTGTGATAATGAGTGACCCACCAGTGAGTCACCGATTGTTAACGAGGATAAATGTAACTTTTGCCAATCTATCTAAAATTAAACATTTCCTGCCCCCATCTGACCTGGAAAAAAAGTTACGTGCTGGCAACTTTCAGACTTTCTGATTTTAACCCTAATTATTACGGAGTGCTGCTGTTAGGCTGCTGTCCCAATGTTTTTCTTTTTAAAAAAACAGCTCTTTGCACTGACCTCCTGCTTGTTATCAGATCCAGATCTACTTATTTATGGAGTCACAAAGTGAAGTTTTTCTACCACTTTCTAATGATGCACCAGTTACAAAGAGCTTTTCAGTTCAAAAACTAAGGATTAAGGATTTTTGTATTTAATGTTAATGCAGACGTGCTGGCTTATTGATGTTTAAATGATTCATCAGTCCAGTGTGAGAAGGGATTTTCCACATTTTCATACTAGTGGTTTTTACTTCTCCTCTTACAGTGTAAAGGATTCATCAACTATTTGATTTATGTATTTATTTATTTTTACAGTTCCCAATAATAAATGTGCGCTGAGTTTGCAAAGAGGTTGTTTTTCATCTGTGGTCCCCAGACAGATGTTACAGAAGCATCCTAAAAACAGAACATAAGATTTTTATTGTTTTAAATTGAGGTCATTTTTAATTATGTATAATAACAGTGAAAAGAAAAGAGAATGTTAAAACACTATCAGCATACAACATGCAACACAGTTTCATAAAAGTATTCACTAGACAAGATGACATTGTGCTACATTGTTTAACACTGACTGGAACATGTACAGCAGAAGCACCGACATAAAAATTCTGCACTGTATGTTATGTATCTGGGATGTATTCATATAGCGGCGGATTAAAGCAAACAGTGAGAGACGTTCAAGACAATAAGGTGCCGGCAGACTGAGTATTAATTCAACATTTCTTTTAGTTAACTAAAAAAAACATTTGTTCTCTAATAATTGGTGGGATGGAGTTTGTGCATTTTTATTGCAGCTGTACTGCAGACTGACTGAAAGTACTTTTCTGAGAGGAATAATGAAATCCCCTCTGGCTGCACCTCTTGTGAACTGAACTGCTGCTGCTGTTGTTGTTGTTGTTTTTTATTATTGTGTGGACAAACTGTGTGAGAGAAGACAACCATATACAAGACAATTGTCTACATATTTAATCAGATTTTCCCAACTCAGAAAACTTTTTTTGTACTGTACACACTTTTTCTCGTGGATGCTAAAGGCACATTTATACAAGAACTCGACTGGTTTTAATAATGGTGTTAGCCTGCATCCTGGTTGTAGAACAGTAAATAACATGGGAAAATTTACCTTTAAAATGCATGCACATGTTAGTTGCCTCTGACATGTGATCTGCAATGAACCGAGGTTACCTGTGAAAATCCTGTATATTGGTTCAGACACATTCAGCTGCAATAGCACTGCTACTTTGTAGATAAATTACAATGTCATCTGCATACAATTTGAATGTTTCAGGAAATATAAGTGGAAGATCATTGATTTATATGATGCAAATGGTAACAAGCCAAGCATAGTTCCTTGTGGGACGCCCGTTGTCATTTAAAATATTTACTAACACTTTAATTAGTATTATTTGTAGTATTAATCCTTACAGTGATTTTTTTCTTTAATTGTGTGAATTACTGGGTAACCACAACAGGCCTATAACAAATGTCAGACATTGTGCTCAGAAATGAATGTATATTGGATTCTTGCCTTGCAACAGAGCTTGTTGCACCATCCACCATGCTGTCGACTCTGAAATACGGAGGTAATTTTCTGCGTGCTATTGTGCTGCAACCTTGACCCTTAAACCAGTGGATGCTGTCCCCCGCAGTGACCTTTGGGTTATTAATGCAGACAGCCATCACACTCACCACTGTGCGTTGTATGAAAAGGTTGGAAGGTCATCACTGCCGTCGAAAAGTCATGAGCGTATCCACATCTTCATTTATAAGGACTTGTTTTTGAAGCTTCTGAGCTTTGTCACATTATCAGTTGATTTTGGAGTTTAAAAAATCAGATTACAGATATTACCCACGAGCTTATTTCTAATGTTTGAAATTGTTTTTATTTGGTATGTTTATATATAATGTCTGAACAAAGGATTTTCACTGCTGTGATCTTGTGTAAATATATTTTGCTCTTAAGCCTACTGAGATTTCCTAAATGAATAAATTTATGACTGATTGCTCTGTTTCTCCTCCCTCCCCATCACAGTGAAGAAGAGTTTTCTGAAAGGCAAGAAGACGAGCAGCTTCACTCCACCTAAAGGGGGCATGGTTGAGCTGCTGGTCAAAGGAGCCACAAATCTCGTCGGCGTCAAGTCTGGAGGCACCTCTGATCCTTTTGTGAAAGGGTGAGACGCTCCCTTCACTCAAGTGAATGAAAGGGTTAGAGGGACATATTTGTAAATACAAGGCAGTAATAATGTTTTAATTATTAAGTAATAGGTGTATTGCATGAATGCCAAATACAGAGTGTTAAATATTCTGTTCCATGTTACAAATAAAATCAATAAATATCTGCTAATTCTAACTACAAATCACCTGCATTCATGTACAGGTTATGAAACAATGAGCTCGGGACACAGATAAATAAAGAGCCAGTTAAAAAGACACACAAAACATGTACAGCTGCATTGTTTGCTGTTTTTGTGCATTTTTCTAATTGTTTTAGTTCATCTCATGTTTAGTATAAATCCCATTTTGTTTCACTTTGTCATATTCCTTCTGTTTGGAGTTGTTTTTGTGCCTCTGATTTTACATTTTGCAGCATTTTCTGGTCGTTTTACTTCACTGTAGTCATTTTGTTTCTTTGTATCTTGTTGTTTTTGTGCAGTTTTGCACATGATGTAGCCATTTTATGACTTTGAATGTTTTATGGCTTTTTTTAAACACCTCACTTTATCATTTTGTAGTCATTTTCCTTCCCTCATAGTTGTATTGCTCGTATTTTCCAACTTTTGGTGGCCATTCTGCAACATTTTGTGGTCATTTTGGATCAGTGTGTGATTGTTTTGTCTTTCTACAGCTGTTTCTTGGTTGTCATTTTTGATGGTTTTGTGTAGTTGCTTATGGCTTTAGATGCTCCCTTGGGCCATTTTGTGTGGTTTGGGTTTGAGTGTCGTCATAGTTACTTGATTGACAATAAGAAATATGTTCATCATTTTACACAGATGTTCTGGTCCACATAAGATTTTATTAATCTCGAAGGATTAAGGATGGTGTCAAATATTTCCAAAGTACAAAATAAACATCAACTTCAAAACAAAAAAAATAAAAATTATATGTGCAGAGTCACATCACTTCTTCAGGACATCTAGTTTTTTTTTTTTAACAGCTTGAGCATTGTACAGTAAAATTGTTTCCTTTGCTTCAGATACCTCCTCCCTGACAGCACCAAGTCGACCAAGCACAAGACGGCGGTGGAGCGACACACCGTGAACCCACAGTGGAACCACACCTTCACCTACTGCGGCCTGCAGCCAGGAGACCTCAACAACGTCTGCCTGGAGCTCACCGTGTGGGACAAAGAACCTCTGGCCAGCAACGTCTTCCTGGGAGGAGTCAGGCTGGGAGCCGGATCAGGTCAGATACTGCATGGTCGTCCTGATGTGAGGTCACATTCATGCACAAAAATTGACAAACGGTGGCAAAACCTTTTTGAAATGTTGAGCAGTGAGAGCTGTTATTCTTCCTCTGGCTATTGCAGTAGAACAGTATACACAAGGAAAACACACTTTGAGTTGTGTGATTTGGGAGAAGTGGAAAGTAGGGCCTATTTTCTATTATTTAAGAGTGTTATTTTTCCAAGAGAAGCCTCAAACACTCAGGCTTAGAGCTGAAAATAGTGGGTTAGTTTGGATGTCTGTAAAGGAACATTTGGACACTTAACGAAACATGTTCATTTAATTTTCTTCTGAGAGTTAAATGAGAAGATTGAGACCTCTCTTATGACTGTCGCTTCATGTTAACGCTGCCACCGGTTAGCTGAGCAAAGAGACTGGAAAGAGACGAGGAAAACATAAGTGTGGTTTCATCTGTCCACAGGGAAAATGAAAAATCAGCCGATGAGCACCCCATGAATTTTTAAATCAACACAGTATGTTTGAATAAAAAATAAAGTACAAAATAACAAGCTGCCTTCCTGGAGGATCCAGAAAATCACTGCAGGTGGCAGAGAGTAGTCCAACACATGTCCACTGTCATTTTTAAAACATGTTTTGTCAGCAATTCAAGCATTTTTGTGTAGATGTATAGTAATTACTTTCTGCAGTGTATAAACATTTAAAATATATATTTACAACACACTAAAAAAGGCAATTTTGAGCAGTATTTCAACAGAGACTGGGACGACATGTAGAAATGAGTTTTTACCCAAGGCTGTACATAGAATGGATGATGCTAATGTGATGTAACGTCTTGAAGCCAGGAGTTTAGCGTTTGAATGTCACCATGTTGGTTGCTCTGAGCCAGAAGTGACCATATTTGGACATAGAGGGAGAAATAAGGAGGCAGGTCTAACCTTTGAACCTGAGGATGCTGCCCAATGTGAATGAGACTCAGCTTCAGCGCTGGTCTCATTTTAGCCCAGACCTGCCTATCAAATTAACTACACCCCTAAATATTCCCTTTTTAAAGCCTAACATCTACGTAATAATTTTTTTTTCCACATGAACCACCAGATCACTGATGCGAAGAATTGACCTTAGCTAATGACATCAGAATAAATTGTGGAAATATTGACTAGCATATTTCATAATAGAAAATGACAATTTTTGAATTAAAGTCAATTAGAGAGAGATTTTTGGAGTCAACTTCTAGTGGCCATTGGTGGTATTGCAGTTTTTTGCACTTCTACATTGGCCTCATTTTTAAGCCCCTGTTTCTTTGTTCATTGCTATATACAGTCTACTGTTTTTTAGGTTTATCTGGTGAAATAATATATTGTGCATTGTCCCCATTTAATGACTAATAAATAAATAGACTGTATAGCTTTGTCATTTATAAGTTTACACACCAGCTCTCCCTGATACAGTCCAATTCATTATACTTTTTGTGCTGTACACTGCTTTATAATCAGCATCTTAACTACAGATATGAATTCGTCCCACCTACAGTGTTGATGTCCTCAGGGCTCGCTCGAGTCGTTCCAGCAAAGTAAAGCAAATGTTTGTCTCTTCTCCCTTCAAGGCAAAAGTTACGGGAACGAGGTAGACTGGATGGACTCGTACGGGGAAGAACAGCGGGTGTGGCAGCACATGATTGAAAACCCAGAAGTCCCTCAGGAGTGTACTCTGATGCTGCGATCCAACATGCGCAAACATGAGCCGGACTGAGGCGCAGACGGGGAGCGATAAAAGAGAATAACAGAGGGAGGAGAAGGAGGAAGAAGTGGTGCGAAGGCGTGAGGAAGGAGCTGGAGATCCGATACTCAAAACGCTCATGAAGGAACAGAAACCGTCCTCCTCACCACTTCTTTCCTGTTCAGATCCCCCTCTCCCATCCACTACAGCCAGTCATGCCTTACACTCTCATCCACATGTGCCCCTCTGCCCTCCAAAGCATCTAGTCTCGACCAATCACTGCTGTTTATGGAGAACATGCGTCAACTTACTGTACCCTCTGAATAAGCACACGGCGACCCCTGATGTGTCCGTCCTCGTCATCTGTGAGTCATTTTGTGCATGTAGTTACAGCTGACGGAGACCATTAGTGAGGCATTAGACGAGGCACTGATCAATAGTATATAAATATTCCCTTTATAAGTAAACTATAACCAAACTGCATCTTGGTCTGAAGCACACGGTGATGCTGAGATTCATCCCCTCATGAACAGCCACAGGGGTGGAAAGTGACTAGTTTTATTGAAGTATTTTTACTTGATTATGTTGTTTTTAATCAATTTTTATTAGTTTTCAGTGTTCAACACAAGAGAAAATATGTGACAAGGTTGGATATGACAGATAATAATAGAGCTTATTATGAAAAGCAATGCAGAGATTAGTTAGATGCTGCGTCTCTCTCAAACTAAGTTTTATCATATTTGCTTGTTGAATATTTTTCTTTTTTTATCTTTTGTGTTTTGATGCTAAAACTGAGAAACACAAAACACAATCTGCTGAAATCTGGATTATTTTTGTTCTATAAAGAAAGAGGGCTGTTATTTTTTTAATTAATCACTTACAAAATTACATTAAACTTGTAAAATAAAAATTACTTTATCAGGGTAGAACAGTTGTTGTCCAGCCATAACAGTCTAAAACCTAAAGCTAACTTAATTTGCATTGAAATAAAACTGCAAAAAACAAACTACTGGGTAAATAATACTGAGATATTCAGGGTGCCCGGGGCTGTTTTTATGTAAATATTGTGCAGTCTGAACCCAGCATCAGTCCTATTGCTTAGTAACTAACATCAAATACGTTGCTGGTTGATTGACTAATCGATTGATTGAAACGGTAATAGTTCATGAGAAATGTATCAGCAGCAAATAGTCACTTTCCACCCCTGGTTGTGAAACAAAAGTACAAAGAAAAAAAAAATCTGTGGCACAATTTACCAAACTTAGACTAGCTTTGATGTAAATTTACATGACACTGTATCAGTGTGATAATAGAAACTGCATGGTATTAGAGAAAACGAAGAACAAAAGGTTACGTAAAGCACTGATACTGACATCACCTTCTTACACCGAGAGGAGAAGGTGTGATCTGAAGTGCGTTATCAAGAACCCTGAGATGGGGGCTGTGTGATAGAGTGAGTCAGCGCTGAGGCGAGCTGCCTTCATCTCGAGGGGGGGTTAATGATGAGCCAGCGACACTCCGACAGTGACCTCGTCCCTGTCACCCAGAGCTCTGCGATCCACCGTCCTGTGATGAATGTGCAGTTTGCACAAAAGCGATTCTCAAGCTCAACCCGCGTAGATCCATCTTTCATGTGGAATGCCAATTTTGTCTGCTTGTCCTTGGCGAAGCGTCTGCTCTGAACTCCCTGAGCAAACACCCACAGTTATAGTAATAATACATGTGTTCACTGTCTAACATACTTGACAAGCTCGTGCAATACCTGATTACTGAAGAAACTCTAGATATACAGCATGTACTGTCTGTGTCTGCTTTCCAAGCATCAAACTCACTGTTTTTAGGCCTATTTTATCCCAAATGTGTTACAAGAATATTTTGAATTAAACACATCTTTCCATACACGGTATGATGGGTTTTTTGTTGTTGTTGGAGACGATGGCTGTGATTGATTAGAGCCGTGATTATTGTGTGCAGCGGGAAGACTCTGTGCGTGACTGTTGATTTAAAACAGTGTTTCTGGCTCAATAAGGACAAATACATTCAATGGACTCAGCCACCATGGATGACACAATTTAGATCTGTTTAACTTTTTGTTTTTAATAAAGGAATAGAAAACACATGGTCAAGATACAGTTTGGAAGATAGATTTTGACATAAGCTAATGATTCATGGGAATGTTTGAAAATAAAGAGCTCAAACATCTAAGATCTCCAAAATTTGGATTTCCTCCATCATGGACAATTTCATGAAGATTGTTGTTGAAAATATTTCAACCCATCAGAAAACTGGGGGGATTTTTAATTATCACTAAAAATGATGATTTTTTTTTAATTGAGGTCAGTTGGAGTCATTGTCACCTCACAGCAAGAAGGTTCTGGGTTCAAATCTCAGTTCAGGTCTTTCAGTGTGGAGTTTGCATGTTCTCCCTGTACATGTGTGGGTTTTCTCCTGGGACTCCAGTTTCCTTCCCACAGTCCAAAGGCATTGTTAGATGCTGAATAGTCTAAATCAGGGGTCTCCAACCCTGGTCCTCCAGAGCCCCTATCCTGCATGTTTTAGATGTGTCCCTCTTCCAACACACCTGATTCAAATGATCAGCTCATCATCAAGCTCTGCAGAAGCCTGATAACGATCCTGATCATTTGAGTCAGGTGTGTTGGAAGAGGGACACATCTAAAACAGGGGTGTCAAACTTGTGTCACGGAGAGCTGAGACCCTGCAGATTTTCTTTCCAGTATCTCTCCAGCAGCTGATCCTGGTGATGGGCTTCATCCCTCAAATTGAAGGAGGTATTGATCATTAAAATTACCTGCTTTAGTGACCGGCTGGAAAGAACCTGCAGGGTCTCAGCACCCCTGATCTGAAACATGCTGGATAGGGGCTCCTCGAGGACCAGGGTTGGAGAGCCCTGGTCTAAATTGACCACCAGTGTGAGCATGGATGATTGTCTGTCTTTGTGACTGGCAACCTGTCCAGGGTGTACCCCACCTCTTCAGTCGACCCCCACAACCAGTTGGATGAGCAGGTATAGAGGATGAAGGAATGAATGGAGCCAGCTTTGAGTGGCCATCGTGGCGCATTGGCCTTAAGTTTGAGACCTGGTTGCTGCAACTCACTGGTTGTTACAACAAATTTTGACCTCTTGGTGGTGCTAGAAGGAACATCGCTGCTTTTAGGATTCAGCCTTAGTGGATTATTAATGTTTCTACAGAAATGTCATTTCGCTATGTGACATAGTTGTCACAACCTTCGCTAAAGGAAAGTTCCCAACCTCTGGGACCCGTGAATGCCTGATCAAAAATGTCACTGCGATCCATGCAGTAGTTAGCATATTTCTTTAGTTTAATCTAAAATGTCTGGTGTCTGGTTTATTTCTACATTTCTATCTTGAAGCAACACAAACTGCCTCATTAATATAAATAACACTTCATGCTGGAAATAGCTGAAAACAAGTTGTTTACACAAGAAGATTTTGAATTTTTTATAGCTACATGAAGCTTTTTTTGTTATTTTTAGAAAATAATTTAGCACTACTTTTATATTAAAGTATTTTTTTTGTTCACCCCCTCAGATCTTTGCTCACACTGACAAACAGAAGAGCACATCCTCCGCACTAAACATTTAATCAGTGTTTTGTAAATTCAGATGTAGATGCACACATGTTCTGTGCATAACACACACACATACACACACACACACACACACACAGAGTATCATTTTTAGAAGAGTGAGACATAAATATTAGACAGGAGAAAAGTTTTCCAGTCCATACAGTAAAAAGACTTTTGTACAAAATAGTAAAACATATTTCTGCTTTGAAAATATTAATAAAAAAATACAGATAGGCAAAACACAGGAATCAGTATGACTGTAATGTACTGTGTAATCCAGCCTCAGATCAGCACCATGACTGACATCCAAGCCTCTGATCTCACACACACGCACGCACACACACACGCACACACACACAGGATACAGGACAGAATGAGTTCAGGTAGGAGTGTAGATGTGAGTGGGTTCTTGTCGGTTGTGACTAAAAAGGAAAAGGATCAAAGATGGCTGACAGTTCATGAAAGTGCACTGAGAGGCCGGGCTGCTTTATGACTGACAGGTCTGTCCCGCTTCAAGCTGCAGCACCATCTCGTCCTTGCGGAGGGGGAAGGTGTCGATGGTGGTGAATAATTCTGCCGCTGTGATCGGGAACGGGTAGCGCTGCTTGTCTATGCCCTGCTTGTCCACCAGCACCATTTGGAAAGACCTTTGAGGGATCCGGAGCTGTAACCTAGGAAACCAAAGTGACACGTGATGAAGTTACATAGGTGTGTGTGTGTGTGTTGGTGTCTGTGTCTGTGTGTGTGTTAGTACCTGAGTTGCAGGGCCAGTCCTGGAGGGAGCAGCCTGTGTCGAATTCGGCCAACCTGTGCCGGGTAAGTCCCGACCACCTCAATTACCGTCACATGCCTCAGGTCCAGTCCACACTGAGCGTGCTGCTCCCACAAGACACAAACAGACGGACACAGATCCATAAGTTTTACTGCTTGGTTATTGATTCCTGTGCAGGAAAAGGGAAGCTGAGGACAGAGGTGATAAAACTCTTGCTAAACCCCCGGGGCTGCAGCGAATGAGCACGTTCATGATTAATTGAAATTGCGCTCATTTCCATCCCTATATTCTTATCCAGAGACTTCACTGGACTAACTTTACATCCTTCATCTTTTACTCACCCCTCATGCAGCTTTCAGTTCATGTCAGCTCAACACAAAGAAGACAACCGAGCTGAAGTCTGAGCTTTGGGCTCGCTGGGAATACTTAAACATTAAACTTATCATTTAAAACTTTGGGGATGGTTAATATTAACATCTAATACTGCAACATGACAGAAAAACACTTGTTAAACCGAGAGTTCAGGACTTTCCCATATGGATGAATATTTGTTATATTCAAGTTTACACAATACTTATGAGTGTCAGGTGAATTTCTCTGTATTTTGCAGTGTCCCACAGCGGTAGCAATGTCAATCATTGCTGGTAGTCAACCAGCAATGAGTTGTTTGCCAGAGGGAAGATGCCGCAGACCATAAGTTGTGAGCATGCATTGACAGTGTTTGAGTAATTACTCCTACTGCATGACACTGGAAACTCAAACCTCCAGTGGATAAACAATTGGAGGAAAACTTGCAGTGAAATCAGAGACAGTACAACTTGAATTAACAATATTTGGATTTTCAAAAATTCTGTCATTATAATTAGGGAGAAGGAGTATATTTTTAACAAGGTAATAAAAGTTTTTGTGCCTCTTTCACTTCCTAATTACTGAAGAAAGTTTTAATTTACTGTATTTGTTGTTTCCAAGCATCAAACCCACAGCCTTCAAACCTGTTTTGTCCCCAGAGTGTGTTAACAGGAGTGTAAACAAAATGACTAACCACAAACTAGTTTCTTTTGAGCGCATTTCCTGTATTAAAGCATTTATATGAACCCCCCAAGGTTAGCTGCTGTTGCACGTCATTCCCCATCTGTCTCCTTCATCATCTCCTTGTTGAGATATTTTCCAAGAACAGTGTGAATTGGAGGAAATCAATACAGCTGATGACGTACAGCAGTGCACTGAGTCCCCGCAGCTCCGTGATATGAGCTCCAGTGTCACTTGATTACCACCTCCCATCACGATCTGCATGTTTACATTGATTGATTGATAGTAGACAGGATGGCATTTCCGACCGGCAATTATTTAAAGGTGCATTATTATCACCTGTGTTTATCTTTCTGTCCATCTGTTTGCAACATCACAGAAAAACTACAGGACAGATCTATATGATTTTTTTTGTACCACCCAAGAAACAAATGAATAAAATGTTTTAACAAGATGATGTTGCTATTTCAGGGAAGCAGGTGTGTAGCATCAGTACAGCTGGATTATACCTTGGAGGAGGTTTGTGAGTCCCACACTAACGTCTAATCGTTTATTTTCCTATTAAATACAAATGTAGATATATTTATACCTTTTGTCTGAGATGCTCCACAATATTTTCAGGAGTACACTCTGGGGGTGATTCACTAAATCACAGCTACAGCAGCAGTGGGTGTTGTTTGACCACAGAGTTCTGGATGTAGACAAACTTTACTGAGCCCAAAGGGGAAATCAGTGTTTTTGCTATAACTGAACACAAAGCAGGGGAGACATGATTTTAGGATTGCTTGAAACATGTCGTTTGTATTAGAAATTTGTTGCATTTTTGTCAAATTTCAACAGCAATGCAAACAAAAGAAGTAAAACTGAATGTTTACAAGATAAATTGGAAGTTATGAATATAAGTGGCGGCTCAGGTTGGATGGATCTGGGACAAACAGGTGTGTGATTGAGTTGTTTTGGAGGCAGATAAGGATGCTGAAGATGGAGACCATTATTGTGGATGTCTGACTGAGAGAGAACGAGCAGGTGAAAGAAAAAGGACTGCTGCTGGTAAATGTGATGCACTGATTAAAGACGCCACCTCCGGCTGATTAGTTAACATTTCTAAGTGACTCGTAATAAAGCGCCTGTCAAGCTCTCTGTTCTCATACAGCACATTTTACTGTGATGATGGAGGCTGATGCAAAATTAAAATTCACTCTGCTGTTTTTGAAACTACGGCTCGCTGATTTCAGACAAAAGTGGACGATAAAAATCATGCTTGTAATTTCTGACTGACAAATGCTGCTGGCAGGAGAAGGAACTGTGGTAGAGAGACGGTAGAGAGATCAGCTTTGTTATATGGGTTGGAGATGGGATAGGAGGTGGAGTTAAAGATGCTGCATTGGGAGCATAGACTATAAGCAGAAATGGATGAAGCAAACAAAAGTTAGTGCAACGTTTAAGTGCAAAAAAGAACAATACTCCTGACGGCCATTTACGGAATCTTCAATTCAAAAATCATAATTTTCAGTCATGAAAATCAGTCAATACCTTTGTCCACAAGTCATTTTGATGTCATCAGATAAAGATAACTCTTATTAATGAGTTGGTGGTTCATCTTAAAAATAAAAAAAATCATTAAGTAGACCGTCTCAGTGGTAAAGCAGCTGTCTACCAACTGAAGTTCAATTCCCACTCCTCCCAGTCATTGTCGATGTGTCCTTGGGCAAAACACTGTACCCACCTTGCCCTGTATGAATGTTGAGTAAATGGTGTGGTGGTGGTTGGAGGGGCCATAGGTGCATATTGGTCTGCCCCATGGCAGAGCTTACCACCACCGGAGTGAGTGAATAATGGTCTCTGTAAGTACTTTGAGTCTGGACTTCCAGAAGAAAGTACTATATAAATCCAAACCAATACTATTAAGTAGATATTACGCATCAAAAAGAGGAGGATTTAGGGGCGTTGACAGGTCTGGTCTCCAATGAGGCTACATCTGGACTCAAGTCTCATCCACATTGGGCAGTGATCTTGAACAAGTCACCTCACTGGTCTTGAACCAGTGAGGTGACTGGTTCCAGCCACATCACTCCTCCCTTCATATCCAAATTAGGTTGTGTCTGGCTCAAAATAACCAACATGGCGACATTGAAATGCCAAACTCCTGACTTCAAAATCCACCAACCAAAAGGTGACATCACATCAGCTTCATCCATTCAGTATTCAGTCTATGATGATGAGGGGCTGGACAGAATGAGACAGGTTGGATAGTTTGTGGACAAAGTAAGAGAGGTCGGATGTAGTGGATGTGTGGAGGAGAGATGCTGAATATGTTTGGAGGAGGATAATCAAGATGGAGAGGATCAAAGAGGAGGTTTAAAAACAAAAAACAACAATATTGGGGTCTCAAAACACAGAAAAGCAACTTGTTACCATCAAAATACCTGCACAAATAACTACCCAAACTACCTGACAGACTGGTCACTCAGCTTAAATGACACCGGTTTGTCTTTGGGTGATAGTCAATTTAAAAAGGTCGGGTGTTTAAAGACAGGAACTCTGACTTAATGGTTTCTGACACCACCCGCCCCAGAATAGCCTTATCAGAGCCTGTGTCAGTATGATTTATTCACCACTGTGACATTTTCTGTTGTGTGTCTCTCCACTTTGTGTCCCACTGAGCGAGAAAGGAAAAGCAAACACACTGCTGTTGTTTTCATGAGCAACACAGGAGAAGACACAAATTTCTTCCATCGTTTTCAACCCCTCCCCCTCCTCCTCCTCCTCCATCATCTCAGACGACCCACATTCACTTCCCTCCGCGAGTCGTGCCTCACCTGTAGGTTAGTCATCTGGAAGCGGTAATTGTGATTGGCAGCCGTTGGTGCAGAGATAATGAGGAGCCGTCTCTTCTCATAGAACTGGTCCAGCAGCGCAGCAGCCGTACGCACCCCCACATTAATGTTCATGGCTGTGATGACATTGAACGCACAATTAAGTGATGCGACAAGCTGCGGCAGGCAGTACAAGAAAACACACGGCGTTACAACACATTATTACCCAGAGACGTCGCCTAACTTGATTGTTTTTGGCTGTTCAGTTGATGAAATCTAACGAACTGAGCCGAACACGTGATGGAGCATTAAGCTCTGATGGTCGAGAGCTGCAACGCACTGTTTCCTATCTCGCAGATACAGACATTTGAGAGAGGGGTGGCCGGTATTGATTTTTCTGATCGATGGATAGCAGAGGCGGCCATTTCCTCCTTCACTGAACTTCCCACATGAAACCAGAAACAGTGTTCCCAAAATTGACTGACATCAAGCAGCTCAATTTTTAATTTCCGATGTTGGAAAAACTTCATCTTTATGTTCAGGGGCTGAATACGAGTCGATTCTGTGCTCATGTGTTGTATTAGGACATATCAGAGGACCTAAATCCTATGTCTCCACTTTTACGAAGAGATGCACAAGTCTGAAAACCGAATAATTATTTCACCAGAAAGAAAAAACTTAGTTGTATTAAACTTAAATGTACGCTGTATATTGAACCTGTTGAACCGTGTCCTGCCAGTGTCAGTGATACCGCCTGGAGAAGAGTATTTATTGAAATACAGCCAAAACCTTCAACCGAGAAAACTGCCAAAAAAAAAAAATGTAGAAAAAGTAGCAAAGAAAACTTACTGAAATAAATATTTAAGAACGTCCAGGTCGAATACTACAATAGAAATATAAACAAATAATGTTTAACCTCCCACAAATGGTACAAATACAACTGCCAGTAACAGAAGGCTGCTGAACTGTCTGCTTGTTTTTTAGTTTGGTCCCGGGTAGAGAAAAGTTTTTTTAAATAATTAATTTTCTGTGGATCCCAAAGCTGCAATATTATCAGACATTAAACTTTTTAACAAGAATTCATTTTCCACCAGAGAATGAAGAAGTAGGTTAAAAGAAGCGCATGAACATTTGAATTGTGCCGACTTATTGTCAAGTTTGTTACTGAATCAGAAATACTTTATTGATCCCTGAGGGGAAATTGTGTCAATCACAGTTTCTCGCACTGCAGAAATAGATCAGAGACAAGAATAGAAATGAAAGTAGAAACAAGACATAAAAAAGAGGGGAAAAATACATTTAAAAGAAAAGTAAATAAAATTAAGTTTCAATATGAAATAGGATTAATCCAACATGAAATACGTACATCTATACTTCCACATACATATGCACATATACACATACATACATATATACATAGACATACACATATATATGCACCTATTCGTACACATATACATACACATACATTCACATATACATACATACATACTATATGCACACACACACACACACACATATGAATAAACATAAATAAATAGCACAGCACTGAAACAAACAACATGAAGGTGAAGGTGTCATAATGTTGGGTTTGCCACTACAAATTCACCTCTTATTATATTATGCATTCAATTTGTATAATTTTTCTTTTGAATGATTTTCTCGTCTTCAATTATTTTACTTCTGCAGCTGCATCTTTACATTCACTTTGACAAACTATATGAAAGTTAACCCCTTAACACTCATCAATCCAAACACAAAGTCTGTATGTTAATAAAGGTCTGTTGTCAATAATCAATCCAACACAGAGACTGTATAAAGAACTGGATGAAGCAACTGGATCATTGGAAATGAATGAAGCCAATGCAGAAGGGAAAAAAGGTGTAATACCCCCAATGGCCACTAGATGATGGCTCCAAAAAACTCTCAGTCCAATTGACTTCACTTCAAAAATTATTATTTATTTCAATGATGAACTACTAATAAGTTTTTCTGATGTCATTGTCTAAAGTTGACTCTTCTTATTAGTGATCTAGTGGTCCATACAGTCATTAGTAGACTGGGCATGAACTCCAGTCTCATGGACATTGTGAAGTGTCCTTGGGTTCAAGGGTCAGACCCGCCTCCTCACTCCTCCCTTCATATCCATTCTACAGTCCAGGGGTGAATCTTAAAAAGAAATAATAAAAGTCTGCTGTACATACCTGTGCAGGATGTGTCCAAACCAGACCATGTGAGTCCGTACTGACACACTCTGGCAGCGCTGCCCTGAAGGTCGTAGCCACCAGTACATTTGAATTCACAGTTGGCACCGTAGTTGTCTTTGTCACTGTCGCACTTCATGTAACCGTTGTCTGGAGGAAACAGCGGGCTGCAGCGGCGCACTACAAACACAACACACATCGCACAGGAACGCAGGAGTCAGCGAGGTGGCAAAGGATTAGCATTAACAAAGATCTGAAACAACAAGTAACTGCTTTTTCATCACAATTTTTAGACATATTTATCATATCTGTTTGTATGATTAATTCAGCTTTAGTATGAAGCTTTAAAGTTTCTGTTTCCATACTCATAGAACCAAGTCTAGTTTTTGTTCATCTGCTTTGTACTAACTGAGAGCCACACCAGCAGTTAATATGACATGATTAATTAACTAGAAATAACCCCAGGTGTTACCAAAGCTCCTGCTCAGTTTTCAGAGACTCACCTCGCACTCTGACGGTGAAGCGACAGGACGCTTTGTTCCCCGCCCGGTCAAACACAGTGTAGGACATCTTATGGAGGCCCTCTGGGAAATCTGATTTTGAGGGTCTGCCTTTCAGTTCAACACTGCAACGCACATGTGAGTTTCCCTTTATACAGTGAAGTAATCAACAGAAAACAACAGACTGAGCACTGAATTTAATCAAATTAAATAAAAAATAACTATAAAGGTTGGTGACTGACTCTGTGAGGATGCCGTCTGCAGTGTCCACCCCCTCCGGTGTGTCCCACGTTACTCTTGCTGTCAGCTTTCCCGGCTCTGCCCACTTATCCTTCACATTAGGACACTTTATTTTTGGAGGATCAATATCTACAGAGAAAACAAAACATTTCAAAACTTTAACAAAGGGAGAACAAAGATGACAACAAATTTTAACTCTCATGTTTGCACTTCACTGTGATAATTCAAAATTTAATTCACTCTTTAACAGTTAATTAGTCAAAGTATTTAAAATTAGACTCCTTGTTTCTAGCTGACAACTTTTGCATCCAGCTCATTAATCTTCATGTGTTGACAAAGTGTCGCTGACTGACAGGTTAATGTTTCAAGGTATTTAAACAACAATGACGTGAATGGGTTTTAAATATCAAAACACCCGATGACACAAAGATTTACTGTATGTGTTTCTACTGCATGGTTAAAAAAATCAGTCTGACAATTTGAAAGCACTCAAAGAATACAAACCTCTGCCAAGCTGATGCTGTAGACTGAACACTGTTGCTCTTTTGTGGTTAAATAGCAACACTATCTTGTCAAAGAACAGATTTTATTTATTTCAGGACTTTTTCAGACAGGATCACATGCTCAGGATGATCTTTCCCAGAATTTAATAATTTGTTCCTTGGGTAATGTCCCACGAAAAAAGAAAAATCGCCATGTCCTGTTTAGTACATTTACCATATCATTGCCTTTTTTGACCCTGTGTCTCCATATATACTTATGACTTGTACCTGGGGTGGTACAAACCATTAGACATGCAATTTTGATCTCACAGCAGAACAAGATTACTCCTTTTCCTGTGCTTGTGAGTGTGTGCATGTGACCTTCACCAGCCCTCTCTGCTTTATTGAGACCTAACATCTCATTCCTCTCAGAGAAGGTAGTGTTCACCAAGTGAAGCACAAAAATCAAACAGAAAAGACAGACGAGTAAAAACGAAGTGTCCTGGGTTATTGTGTGAGGTTCTTTCTACGAATACAATTGGTGCTCGAGTAGTGAGCCAGGATTATGCAGCCAGATTTCCACGCTCTGTCCTCACACACAAAGATGAAGCGGTGTCCCAGCGCTGGTGAGGACATGAGACAACTGAATGTGCACAAACACAAAAAGCCTGAGATTAGGGTGTGACTATTCCATTTATATGATCACCTAAGTGCAGGTTGAATGGCTCATCTTTTCATGAAAAACAGAGTCATTTTCAGCTCAGACTCAGGTGAAAAGCTTGTATTATTTTCCTGTGAGGTGAGACAAGCTCCAGTCTGCTTGGCTGTGTGTTTCTGTGTATAATACATATCTGGAGGCCTATTTTTTGCCTAACATCAATCATTAAACCCTGTATTACGAGGAACGCTCTTTGTCACAGACTTTTATTCAACAGCTGGAGCTGACATTGCGCCCTGAGCAAGTAATAACTTGTTAGTAGTCCTCAGGCTGCAGTCCTCTGTTGGAGACTAAACTGTGCACAAAGAGAACAACAGTCTTACCGACACAGGTGGGGACGCCGGCGCTCCACACCTTGCTGTGCTGGCAGGTCGCCGTCTTCTGGCCCTTCAGACTGAATCCAGGCGAGCAGAAGAACACACAGCGAGAGTTGAAGTAGGAGCCATCCGAGCACTTGTAGCCGCCGTTTACCGGCATGTCCAGCTTTGCACAACGGATCTCTGTCAGCGGAGGGAGCTCGGCGTTAGTGCAGTGTTAGTTTTGCTCTCACTCATTCAGCTCAGATAAATACCATCCATTTAGGCAGCTGCATTTATTTACTGCTACAACCAGGTGTTATTTAATTTGGTGGAAAAGATGCAGTGTTTTGAATAATTACACAGTTGTCTGAACTGTCTAAACAGCCACTTAACCTGAACTGATTCTAGAGCAGCAGTGGTAACGCTCCATCAGTTTTCTGCCTGAGGATAGAGACTGAAGAGGTCAGTGTGATGTGAAGCTGCAGTGCAGGACTTTTCCTTACAAATGAGCATCTATTACACTCAAGCCAAACAAGTTGACACCGTGCTGATTAGTTGGGTGTTTTTATGCACATTTTATATTTGCACATGGAAACATTAGAGAGATTGGTTCAGGCTGTGGAAGAACAGCAAGTGGACGGTTTGTCTTTTATTAAAATATCAAGCAGCAGCTACCTCAGCTCAAGACTTAAGTGACTGTAGGAGTACCTTAGAGAGGACTTATTGGGCTATATGTTTTCTGTTCTGACTAAATTTTTTAAATGTTGGGTGTTCATATTAAACATGGCCAGTTTCAGATCATGAGGTATTTTGGAGGACTTCCCACACTGACTAATATGGACATGTGCTGAAAACATTTTACATACGACTTGTGATTAAAACACTGAATCCACAGTGATATTTGTGTAATATTTACCTGCTGTGATCGGTTCTTGCAGTAAATATTGCTTTCAGATTATGGATCAGATTCACACTCAAAGATGTTGGGACTAGTCTGAAAAGTTTTAATTTCCAGTCAACATAGTGGTGTTACTTTGTTTGTTTACAGTCACTTGTTGGAGAGTTGGGTTCCACCTCTCGTCTCTCTCCCTGACATTAGCCAATCAGAAGAAAGTTGACTTTGAGAACAGAGGTAGGAGGTAAAAACAACCCCCTTCACACAGAGGATGAAATGAGGGACTAAATAAATGGACATTATAAGCTAAATATGAACTCTTTTGAACTGCAATCTATGCAAAACTACTCTAAAGGAAGCCAAGATAATAAATATAAAGCTGGAAATGAGCATAATAACTCCTCTGTAAAGCTTGATGTCAACAAAAGCCGCTGGAGGCCACGTCCAAAAACTCCCTAGCTCCAACTGAAAAACAAAACATCAACTAGAGAGGGTCATTATGGTCTTGTTCATTTAATCTGGGCCCTCTATCAACTGTCATAGAAAGCTTTAGTGTGTGGGAGTGATCCCACATCAGAAACAAACAGAAAAGATGCAGCTGATCACAGCTTGCAACTGTGGACATCCAACTTGTTGCAGTGCAAACCAGCGGGGGATATCACTCGTGCAACATCCACCTTTGTACGCATATGTGATACAATAATGAGTGAGAGTGACGGTATGTGTGCAGGTGTCCAGGTGGGCGTTGATGGGCACCTCGGCAGGCGTAGTTCGAGGACCAGTGTTTGTTCGCCATACACACAACCTCTGAGCTCAGGGATTCGTATCCCTGCTTACAGCGGATTTTACAGCGTGTCCCCATCACGTTCCTGTAGTGCTCTCCTCTGGGTGTGCGGCAGCTCACGTCACCATGTTTCACCTTAATGGGGGCGCACCACGGGGTTCCTAAAAACGGAGGACAGACAATGACACTGACCTTTTCTTCCCAGCATCGACACCATTACTTTTTTTTTTTTAACAGTGTGACTGTGGAGTTGGAGAGATCCAATAATAAGCACTTACCTGAAGACTATAAAAGCTGAGAAAGACTTCTTTTATTAGTGTGAAAATGTAAAAAAACCCACCCATCACTTTGAGAACAGACGGATACGGTGGATTTCTCATTACCTTATCTGCAATTTCCAATAATGCAGCAGTGTCTCGGGAGACAAAGAAGATAGCCTCACTTGAGAGAAAGACTGATAATGATGTGCAGGGAGCACTTTAGTGTGTGTGTGTGTGTGTGTTAGAAAATGTCAAGTCACTGCACAGATCTGAGAGTTGAGAGTGCAGCTCTTTATTGATACTTATCACACTACTGATTTATATATCATCTGTTTATTGTCCCCTGGATTAATTTGCTTCCTCTCAAGATGTTCCACAGACGATGCTGATTAGACAATAATCAGTTTCAGTCCCTAACTAAGGGACAGCTCTGACAGTTTGGAAAATGCACTGATTCACCTTCTTGTCTTGAAGAAGCAATGTGTGTGCAAGCTACAACAACTGAGCTCAGCACAAATAAACAGCTGACTGTGGTGCACTGTAAGAAATGCTGGGTTGTTTTAATTCAGAACTGGGTCAATATAGGACTAACTACATGCTGGGTTATTAATCTACTCAGTAAGATGGGTTAAAAATAAGAAAAATACTGGGTAAAAAAACACAAAATATTCAGTAAAAACAACAAAATGTTGGGTAGTAACAATAAAATTAGGTAAAAACTGCCCATTTTGTATAGTTAGTCCAACATTTCACCAGTTCTGAGTTAAAACATCATAGATTTTTTTAGTGTGTACAACAATCTCCACACCACTTGTGGCACAGAGCTATCGTAGCTGTTCCCACATGCATGCATTTATGCTAAGCTAGCCAGCTGCAGGGGGTAGCTTCATATTTATCATAGAAAAATACAAATGATAATGATTTTTTTTTTTCCATTAACCTCTTGGTAAAAATAAAAAATAAAAATAAAAGGCCCATTTCCTACAACTGACCTACTGGACAACATCATTGGCTTTGAACTGCATGGTGGCGACCTGCCCATCTCTACAACGCTTGTGTGAAAATTCCTTAACTTACGCCAAGTTTGAGGGGCCACAAGGTTCTTATTCCTGCAATTTATTTCCTGCTGGCTCAGGACAAACTCTTGGCCCTGTTGGACCAGCACACACACACACACACACATCTCCACACACTTGGAGAGGAGAATACACTCCAGCTTAGGCTAATTTCCAGTTGGAATAAAAATGAGTATTCATTATACAGACAGCCTTCCCTCTCTCTGTGTATGTGTGTGTGTTGGCAGAATTTCCACAGCCACCGAGTACGAGAAAATAAAACTACATTTGAGCTTTTACACGAGGGGAGAGTTTGGTTTGGCCTGAATGATAATGTTCCGTGTCTAACTGACCCCGAATTAAAAGCTGGAAGCTGCTTTGACGTAACTGTGTCACTTTACAAAACTGGCACGGCTAGCTGGTGTTGAATTATGACTCTTTAAAAACACAGTAAAGCACAAAAATAATTTTTTCTGGTTCAGATCCCATGACAATTTATTGATTTTCAGTTATTTTTAAGCCAGTTTAAGTATTAGATTGTCTTTTTTTTATCTCCTTGTATATTAAAATACTTTAGATGACTCATTCTAAACTTTGTCATATTATACTTGCATGACAGTAAATTAGACTAAAGACTATGAGTCATCTCTGGATCTGTACGGGGCAAATGTCATCCCAGTGCGTGCAACATGATATTTACTTTGATTGCAACATAAACACTTCCTAAACTCAAACGTGAGTCAGATTTTAATATGCATGAACTGCGCGTGTGCATGTGTGTTTTGGCAGCAACAAACCAAGTGTGGTCACCTTTGTATCTCCGAGAATACCAGTCCTCATCGTCTCCGTAGGCGTACTGTCCTGACCCTGAGGGTGAGAAAAAAAACAAGAAAAAGCAACTAATACAGTGAAGAGCTGCGTCCAAGCTGTTAGGCAATGTTTGAAAGCTTTGTCCTGGGCTGACCTGTGGGGCCTTTTTCTGCATAAACAGCACCAAGAACAATAGCCTTAAAAAATATTGCTTAACTTTTCATCTAAACCAGACTTCAGGGGGGTGATCTGGATCTTTTGGGCAGGACACATCCACGAGGAATGAATCTCAAAAGATCCTTTGTTTCCAGATGGTTTGGAAAAGTGAATGTGTTTAAAACAGAGATTCACTCACTGGTCCCCTGTTGTGTTTGGTATTAATAAAAGGAGGATTTTTCTTCAGGAAACATACCTACCATTGATAGCTATCCAGATTGAGTCAACACTACCAGAAAACACATTTCTCAGACAGGGAAAGAGACATTGAGACTATAAAACAGTCACATCCAGAGAGCAGAAAGGTTTCTGAGAGGTGGCTGCAGAGCTGATGGAGGACACAGCTGAGTGGCGCTGCTAAAAGACAAATGTGAGGGGAATTGTGATGAGCAAGGGGGATTATTTTAGGAAAGAGGAAGAATGGATAGTGGGAGACAGTGCGGGGCAGAAGGCAATAAAGCCAAGAGGAAAACTGGTCAGGATGGGGTTAAAGAAGGGGGGGAGGGGTGGTCAACCTCGGCCCCGGGATGTTATGAACCCCCGTGTGAATGTGCCCTCTGTTCAGGATCCACAAGGGAGGAGTGTTCGGCCTTCGTCCTGCTTCATCTATCAGTTGCATGTTGGTCAATGAGCCTGATACTGTGAGCAAATAACCTCCAGTCCTGTCCCCTCATTCCTCATCATGGCTTTTCTATCAGTTTAATAAAAGCTGTCAGCTACACACACACACACACACACACACACACACACAACAAGCTTTGAGGTTTCAGCAGTCAGATCACACAGGAAGGACCGTACAGTACAAACCCACATTCTGAGTGAGTCAGATTTAGCTGTCTAATGGGAAAACTTTAGTGTCTGCTTCTTAATGGGGCAAGGGAGGGAGGCAGTGGAAGGTATGGAAAACTAATTACAGGTGTGTGTGTGTGTGTGTGTGTCTGTGTGTGTGTGTGTGTGGGTGCGTCCCAGCTTTAAAGTGAACACTCGCACCCAAAAAATTAGCAGCTTGAGATCAATTCAAAACCAAACTGGTTGTAAAAATCTACACAACAATCTGCTTTGGTGGCAGGAATAAATAATGACTTAGCTTCCAACATATATAACACTTTACATTTTAATGTACCATTTATGGTTGGCTTAGTTTCTGCAATTGCTATTTACATTTACTTATTATTGCTCTATATAATAGTTTTTATTGTTATTGGCACAATACACCATTCATAAAGAATTCATAGGAAGTGCAGCAGGCATGTAATCCATTAATAATAGCCTCACTGTTTCGATTTCACTCACTTTGCACCTCTTGCAGCAGTTGTGCAGCTAATACAGATATTTTCTACTGCTGCAGCTTCATATTAAAAGCTGGCAAAATATGGGATGACTTTTATTGTGAAGCAGCCAAGGAAATGGACACCTGTTATTGATGCTGTTAATGCTAAATGCTCAAAGTCAGTGGATCATTTTGCCCCAATTACACAACAATGTGCCATTCATTTCAGTAAAAGTTGCTCTTTAGTGAATACACTGAAAAAGTCTTTCAATCTTTGAAGTTAAGAATTGCATCAATGCCCTATAATGTGATGTGAACATCCAGAAGCTGACAGGCAAACTACCGAGCAGGTAACGTATTGTAAGAAATGCAAAGGCACGATAAGAAGACGAGCACTGGGAATAGCACAGTTACTCAGATTTAACATAAAATTACAAAGAAAAACTTCACGTGAAATAAAAATATAATCACCAAATATAAACCTCCATTAATAGAAAAATAATTTAAATTAGCAAACTCATCACAGCTCAGGACTTGTAGAAAATCTCCTCCTCTGTGACCATGAAAACCACAAAAATGAAGCATTCACGTGGACTCTCTTTGTGAACAAAGAAAACACAACTCCATGCGTCACGCTCTCTTAGTACATCCATTTACAAAAACAGTCCCCAATTACATTTTCTGTAACCACAGCAACAATTGTCGTCGCCACATTAACCGCAGCTGAAACCAAGAGGATTATAACATTTACTGACTCACAAACCTAATTATCATGTGTAGCTGACTGCAGATTAACCATCAGGGGAAGTTGCTGTAGACACTTGAGAACAGTAATACCTGCACATAGACTGTTTGTAGAAACGGACGAAGCAACTGGGTCTCAGAACTGAAACAATGTAGAAGTGCAAAAAGGTTCAATACCCCAAACAACCACTAGATGCTGGCTCCAAAACACTCCAATTGACTTAAATCGTGAAATATTCAATATCACAATACCAGTCCTTCTGATGTAATTAGCTAAAGTCAACAATTCTTCTCCATGATCTGAAAGAAAAGAAAAAAAAATCACTAAGTACCGTATTTTCTGGACTATAAGCCACTACTTTTTTCCGAGGCTTTGAACTTAAACACCGGTGTTTCTCATGTATCAGCGGCACGAAGCTCGTTCGCTTTTTACAAGCTAGCAAGCTCCGTGCCACCGATACATATAGCATCGTCACATCAGACCTGGTCAGAGTGGACCACATGAAACTGTTCGAATAAATTCAATAGCGGCTTAAAGACAGGTGCGCTCAATAGTCTGGAAAATACAGTATATATTAGGCTTCAAAAAAAGGAAGATTTTGGGCATGGTTAGTATGAGTGACAGGTCAGGCCAATGAGAACTGACCTGAACTCAAGTCTCATGCACACTGGCGTCATCTGGTTTAAGGCCCAGACCCGCCTCATCACTCCTCCCTTCATATCCAAATATGGTCACTTCTTGCTCCAAACAACCAACAAGGAGACGTCCAAATGCGTCACAAAACAGTCACATATTGTGTGATTTATCAGGCCAGAAAAACAAAACATTCATCATTAAACAAGTAAAACTACAACCAAGACAAACACAGTAACACCTCTGTCAGTCTGGGAAGAAAAATGTCTTCATGTGGTGCTTAGCAGATAGAAATATCCAATATATACTGTGTATTGTTCAGTGGGAGCTGCGGGTCTGATCCATCAGATAAAATATTCACTGACTCAAATTCTTTATTCAAATACAGGTGGTGAAAAGACCCAAAGCTGGAGCATTAAATCAGATATAAGCATCTATAATGAATGACAGTCTTATCACAGGCAGAGATACAATATACATAAATCACATTTCTGACTGTTCTTCAATATCTCAGCTAAGAAAGGGCCCAAACTCCACTATCAATCTCTAAAAAATAATTGAATAAGATACATATTCATTGGGCTACGTTTGCCTGGAGTGAATATCAAATACTTTTAAGGATTCTGTGAAAACTTTTCAAACATTTTTCAGGCGCTTTGTTTACCGTCCGCAGAAACAGTGATTTGGCTAACTAATAAACAAAAGCTTGTACTGATTTCTTTTGGCGCTTTCACTGCAGACTTTTTTCTCCTTCACACAAACAAACCACTTTAGAGGACAGAGGGTTTACAAGGACGTTGAGAACACAGTGAACTCCTCTCAGCTTTGCTTGTTTTATCTGTGATGTCTCCATCTGCAGCTCTAAACAGCTGCTGTTACCTTCCTTACCTAACGCAGCAGCTCTGCGGTTGGATTAAATTGACTCGGCTTTGTTTGTGCTCGTTGATAAGAGCTTTCCGGGTTCAAAGGAATTCAAGACGAGAATATGCGATCTGACAAGATGAAGAAGAGATCAGCAGCCAGCATCATCTTCCTGTCCGTCTCTCCCACTTCAAAGCCGTTCTCAGCTCCGTCAAAGCGTTAATAGTGCAGGAGCTGCAGGAGCTTGCCTTCCTGGCAAACCTCTGGGAGGGAATACAATTTAAATTACCGAGCCTGATATTCCAATTAGGTGTTCTCTGCGGGGCTGTGATACAAGCTGTCATTATGTGGAAGAAGCTCGTGCTCTGTAAAGGCACGGCTACAGCCTGAGAGAGCAGGAGAGAAAATATCAGTAAAATGGGATGTCATTTCTGTATCGCTCAATTCAACTCATCATGATTACAGACTTAGTCACAGACATAGTTCTTTTGTGTTGGCTAATGATTTCTGACTCGTACACTAACACGTCTGCTGCTGCTTCTTAATCACATCAACACTTTGTGACCCTGGAGAAAGAACAAACGGCTCCTCTTTTTATTTCTATTAACACTTCAGAGAAACGAACAACAGTTTCTTCACAGTGACGCCAACGGACCTACAGCTATACTGCTGTATATACTAATATATATATATAGTATGGCATGATGGGAAGTATAGTAGTACTGGTGAAAACTAAACTTGCATGGATGTTCCTGCAGTAATACATCAGAAAAATTTATATGACTTAAGGTTAACAATTTGAAGAGGTTTTTTTTTTTTTTTTTTTTAATAAAAATATCAGTCTTAGAGTTCTGCTTCACCTGGCCTGTGTAATTATTTTGATAATCATTATGTTTTCCCAGTAAAGTCTCTGGATCTACAGTCTAGAAAATGCTGTTGTTTTGACCCAAAGCTGGGAAAATATTGGACTAACTACATACTAACAACATGGGTGTAATAAAAACAACATATGGAGTAAAAACTATATAATTGTGGGTAAAAACAACTAAATTTTGGATAAAAACAACAAGATGTTGGGTAAAAAACAATAAAATGTTGCATGGAAATAACATAATGCTAGATACAAACAATAAAATGTTGGGATAGGAAAAAACACAAAAAGCAGTGGATAAAACCAGTAAAATGTTGGGTAAACCAGCCTATATTGATGGCTTAAATGAACCCAGCATGTAGTCAGTCCAATATTTACCCAGTCCTGGGTTAAAACAACCCTGCATTTTTTCGCATGTACTTGTCAGTTAAGTAGAATGACGCACAACATTTACTGAGACACACAAAATGAGTAAAGGCCAATTCATGCGATTAATTCATGAATTGCTTGAGTATGTGTCATCTACCGTCTCCAAAACTTGGAGCGGTATCTGAAGCTGCTGGTGATGCCAGGGTACTGTATTGCACAGACCAACACACACCCTAAAAATGTTTGTATAAAAAAAAGTGTCTGCTTTCAAAGTCTGCATCAGTCAGCACACGAGAACGCAGAAACCACGGATTAGACTTTAAAGTTGTTTGTGGCCGGGTTAACTGGGAACAATAATTGTGGGCACTGTTGAGCACAGCCAATCATCTATTTACTTACTGTGCATTTATTATTTAGACTATTATTACATTTTAGTTTCACTTCTTCCCTTGGACTGCTTGTTGAGCGGTTTTAACAACATTTTCTTGCTGGGATCAATCAGGTTTTTCTGATGTCACACTGCTTCATTATGTAGCATCTATCTGTGAGAACAAAACAGAGCTAGAAGTAAAGTGAATAACGGACTTATAGGACAATTAGGTCATGGCACTAGGGAGAGCAGTGTCAAAGCAGAAGCATTTAAACAGTTGTTGGGCGGGATTGTCATGAGACATTTATGAATCCTTATGACCTGGCTGATCCAAAACACCTGTATTGATACTTTGTCAAGTAAAACATAGAAGCTGTACCTGCATCTTAGCTATTCATTACCAGTTTGCTCTTTCTTTAGGCCACTACCCTGTAATTATTCAGGATTCACCTGATTATAAATCCTTTTTCTGGAAGTAGAGTTCTTCAGTGACGATGCTTACTGGCACTTTCCCCAAGTTACTCCCTGCGTGAGGAGGATCATCCTCCACAGAGCCACATCAGTATCATCATGGAAAATATGATCAGGCCTTTACAAATACTTGCGCCAAATGGGTCTAACTGTAAGACGAGATGTAAAACACAGGCCAAACTCAAAAACTATATTTACCTCCTGGAAAAAAAAAAAGACAACCTGAAAAGTGCCTCCTTTGTAAAACTCCATATCTCGAGCATTTCACTCCCGTGACACCCAGCTAATAAATGGGGCTAATTGACCAGCAGAACAAACACAAACAGACCCCTGTAAAATAAACTCCTCATAAATGCACACACACTTAAACACACACAAGTACAGAGCAGAGCCCTGACAAGCAGTTTTTACTCCGTCAGTGTAAATCTGCTCTGCAGCTCGTGTTCATGTTTCAGCCTGTATGATCATACAGCAGCGGTGAGCCACTGTCAAACCATCTACACACACATAGCCACTGCTGAGACTGCACACACACACACACACTAACCCACACATATAATTCTCCTTCATCCAGACTTGAGCTTTGAAGATATTTCAGCTCCTCACTGCAGGCTGCAAACTTTGTACCTCTCTCTGGATAATCTGTATGTTTTCTTATGTTACAAACTATACTTTTGAAACGATTATTATATTTTTTTCAGCAAAAGATGAGACATTTTTAAAAACTTTAACACAAAAACTGACAAATTGTCCATTTAATGAAGCTAAACCTAGAGGAAAGGAAGCCTGGGTTTTTTGCAATAAAAAAAGATTAGGTCATTGATTAATCGACTAAAGGTTGCAGCTGTACTTAGGTGTGTGTGAGTGTGAGACAGAAAGAGGGTGAGTCAGAGTGAACACCAGCCAGACCCACAGTCACAAGATGTGAAAATCCTTTGCTGCAGTTTATTCAAAGGGCTGATCATGAGTGGGTCGTTTTCAGCCTCTCAGCATTAAGAATAAAGCATTAAGAGGTGGAGGCAAGAAAACATTTAAAGTTAGAGTGGAGCTACTGCACAGCAGCTGCAGGGCTTTCATTAGTGCCACAGACTCAGCTCTGTTGCACAGAAACGTCCCCCAGATGCACACTGCACTCCCCCCGCGTTTCCACCCCCTCCACGTAAACACCACCGCGGTCCACCAAACAGCAGCAGCAGCAGCGGTGGCGGCGGTGGTGGTGGTGGTGGTGAGGGGGACCAGAAGAAACCTCAAAGTGCTGGAAAAAAAAGACATCTCCCAACACAAAGAGGCTCATCTAACTCCTGCACAATAAACCCACTGACACCCCACGTTACTCCCACGGGACAGTGAGGAGATCAACAGCTCGGATCTTCCTCTGCAGGGTTCATATTATCATTACTAATAATGAGGATGATGATGGTGATAAATGCCCAGCAGCTGGTTGAGGCTCAGTCCTTACCTTCGTACCCGGAGCAGAAGCAGAGCTGGACGAACAGGAGCACCAGCGGCCACATGTCCATATCGGGAGGTCGGGTCGCTCTTCAACATGTGAAGGGAAGCCTGCAGGAAAACTTCCAGTGCATTCCTGATTTCCAAAGGCCCGCCTCTTGCTCCAGAAACAAGGGAGGATTCTCCTAATGCAGGCAGGCCACCGGTGAGAGGGAGTCAGGCAGACTGTGGAGACTGTAACCCACTGTGACACTATCACCACAAACACAGCAACTCAACCCAGCTATTTTTATATTTGAACAAGACACTTTTATGATGTGCTCTTTATTCAAGGAGTATTTATATAATGCTCAACATAAAAATAATAATAATAAAAACTTTTAGGAGGAGCTCACTTTTTTCATTTTGTGTGGTATAAACTACACAAACATTTATCATTCTTTCTTTTTTTAAAGATCTGAATAATAAGGATGAGAAAACTAAATTGTAAATTCTGCTGCCAGCTGTACAGAGTGATAAGATAAGATAAAATAAGATAAGATAAGATAAGATGAGATAAGATAAGATAAGATGAGATGAGATGAGATGAGATGAGATAAGATAAGATAAGATGAGATGAGATGAGATGAGATGAGATGAGATAAGATAAGATAAGATAAGATAAGATAAGATGAGATGAGATGAGATGAGATAAGATAAGATAAGGCCCTGTCCATATGGAGACGAAACAACTTTTTAAAACGTTTCCCCCTAAACTGGTTATTATGTGTGCGTCCACATGAAGACGGCGATAATGCTGTAGCTAGTATGCCAGGCCTGTAGGTGGCGCTGTAACGCTGCCACAGAAACACACAAAAACAGAGAAGAAGACACGGAGCATGCGCATTAAACTCGTGCCAGGCAGAGAAGGCACAGAAAGCCCAAGGTAAACAAAAACAACATACACTTTTGCTCATGGTAGTTGCACAGTTTCAGAAGCTTTTCATGTAAAAGCCAAAACAAGCCCAGTAGCTGCTGCAGCACTAATGCGACGCTGTATTCCGCCATTGTTGCTGTTGTTGTCAGAAATTGTGCATGGGGGTTAAGGGAGGGGCGGGGCTACGGCGGTGGTGTTTCAGGAGAATCCGTATTTGCAGTCCACATAGGGACGCAGACGGTGGTGTCTTCAGACTTCCTCACTCTGGGGCCCGTTTTCAAAAAGTATTGTCTTCAGCTCCCAAAACGCCGTTTCCGTGTGGATACAATGCTTATACGATAAACAAAACTCTGTGTGGATGGGGCCTAAGATAAGATAAGATAACATAAGATAAGATAAGATAAGATAAGATAAGGGGAAATTGTTTTGTCAGCAGCACAGATAGAACAAAGTGTGCAAATAGAAGTAGAAAACTAATATATACAGAATTATCTACACTTTTAACTTACATAAATAAATACAGATTACTGCAATAAAAGCAGAAGGTTGTAGGCACTGAGTGAAATGACACATGACAGAAAAATATACCAGAGAAATATACAACTAGATACAACACCAGTGTTATGTTAGGCTTGTGTTGAGGAGTCTGACAGCTGTTGGCATGAATGATCTGCAGTAACGCTCCTTCTTACACTGTGGGTGCAGCAGTGCTCTGATGCAGGGGGTGATGGTGTTGTCCATGATGGATGGCAGCCTGGTTAACATCCTTCTCTCATCCACATATGTAGTGGACTCCAGAGAGCAGTCCAGGACTCACCAGCTTATTCAGCCTTTTCCTTTCCCTCTACTGTTATGTATAATTTATTGGCACAGAAAAGGGGATCAATAGCAAAACAGCCAATAAACACACACACACACAGGAGCAAATTTAAGGAAAAACAGAGCAGAGTCAACACTCATCCTCATGCAGCTTAATTTTACACGTGATCTACACTGATGAACCTATTGAATGGAAAAAATAGCATATGTTCAGGAGGGTTATCCTAAGAGAGGCCCCGCTCCTCCTATAAACTGCAGTCTGGTTACATAAATGAAATTCCATGAAGAGGTTGGAAGATAAACCTCATGCAAATCTTAAATATAGATTTCCTTTTTCAGGATGTATTTTCTTAGTTTTCTCAACTTTTTGCTGTTTTCTAGTGAAATACTGGATAGTTTAACCTCTTTACACCTTAAAATCTTGTAATAACAACAGTAAACTCAGCTTTTCCTTTGTACTGACCTGCTTCTGTCCTTTCTGATGATATAACCCAGGCATTAGTGGTTAGAGTTACTGTAGCAGTGGTGGAAAGTTACAGCTACACAAGTATTGTACTAAAATACCACATTAAGCTACTCTGGCTCCAGTTTACTTTAGTTTTTCAATCTTAAATAATACATTGATGATCTTTCTGATGTCATTAGCTAAAGTTAATTATTCTTTAAGTGGTTAGTGGTCCATCTGAAAACCAAAATCATCATGAAGTTGATTTAGGTTTCAAAAAGATGAATATTTACGGCTGTGTTTATTTTGGTCTCCAATCAGACCAGCTCTGAGTCTCACACATTGGACAGTGTCCTCGGGTTCAAGGGTCAGACCCGCCTCCTCATTCCTCCCTTCATATCCATATATGGTCACTTGTCCACAAACCAACCCGTGACATCACATTAGCTTCATCCACTTTATATACAGTCTAATAATAAAGGAGAAGGTATCATCCAGTGCTGTAATGATGTTAATACCAATTCATGTTTCACAAATTTGAATAAAAAGTGTCGCAAACAGCTTTAAACTTTCTTGTTTTAAGCCAACAACAGAAAATTCCCTAGAGACCATTTTTCTGGGTCACTTTTTTGCTGATTTTCTGAAGATTTTTTATTTATTTTTTATTTGTATTGAAGTATTTTTTATATATTTTTATCACTCCTTTCACTTAAAAAATACCCTCTGAATGCTGATTCCACTAGCTGACCTGAATTTAAATCATATTTATTTGAGCAGTGATGAGACTTTATCACTGGTATTCAATGGTAAAATTATTAAACAGTTTATAATATAATTAAAATTAGGTGATAGTTTTACTTTTGATGCTATATGTTTGTCTTATTTTACTTTTACTGTAAACTGTTGCAAGGCAGGTTTCATTTACAAACCATTTCACAACTTGCACTAGTTAACAACACAGACTTTAACCAACCAGCTGATGATAAGCACTTGGATTTAATGATGTGGTTTGTACTTTTATATTTACCATCATGCTGAGCTCCACTGTTTGTCGGCTATGCTGCAGCGGTTTTGAAGTTTCCTGCCTGTTTCCTAATGATGTGAACATTTTATAGGACATGAAGTTGGAGTCAGTTTGTTTCCTAGCAACACAATTCTGATGAGATGATCTATAGCCACCGTGTCCTAATCACTGTCTGTAGTTTGTGTCCTGGTCTTCTCCAATAGTAGAGGCAGAGATGTGTTTTTGTTGTATATTTTTTTTAGCGGAGCAATTCTGCCTTGACATTTACATACCTGTCTGTAACTGATTATTATTATGTTTCATACCACACATACCCAAACAGCAATAAAAAGCTGTGGGTGAAAGTACAGGGTTGTTGAAAGACTAATCTGTGTTTAGTTTTCTGGCTCCACGAGCATAAGGTTTGGTTACAGACCCTGTGTAAGAGTGTGAGGCGGGGGTGCGAGTCCACACATGAAGGTGCTGAGGAGCTTCTTGTCTCAACGGGAAGCAGGAAGGGGAGGCGTGCGGTGAAGCGACGGCGAGAAGATCTCCTGAGTTGTAATTACACGTTGGTTCAGCCAACCGTTACGCCTGCTCTGGGCTGAGATGTCACGCTCAGGTCAGGTGAGGAAGGAGTTAACCGACTCCATCTTGGCTCCGGGGCTTCAGTGGGACTCTTTGATGTGGTGGTTACGGCCACTGATTTTGGTTTGAGATTGTCTCTGGGTTTTAGTGTTGTTGCATTTAACTGGTGTTTACTCTTAGTTGATGTTCTCTGATTATATTTTTAAAGAATATTTTAGCATTTAAAAGCACTGTTTTTCTCTCAGCTCCAGAAAATCTCCCCAAGACAAACACAAAACATGTAATTAATGCAGGGATTTTGCAACTCACACACACACAGATCAGAGAGTTTTGATCCTGGTGCAGAAAGAGATGATTAAAGTCCACCTGAAACAACATTTCCAGAGTATCTAACATCTGTATTGTGAGGGATTTCAAGCAGAAACAGGATATTTTGGTGGGACAAAACACTTGGAGCAATTTCACAAAAATAAAACCCACCATAGCCACCTTATATTGACTGTATAATGGACAAAGCTAATGTGATATCACCCATTGGTTTGTGGAGTTTGGCATTAGGAAGTCCCCATGTTGGTTGTTTGGAGCCAGAAATGACCCTTTATGAATATGAAGGGAGGAGGTAGGAGGCGGGTCTGATCCCTGAACCTGAGGACACTGCCCAATGGGAGTCAGACTCGGGTTCAGAGATGGTCTTATTGAAGACCAGACCTGTCGATCACACTAACCATGCCGCTAAATATTCATCTTTTTGAAGCCTAATATCAGACAAACCACCAGATTGCTGATAAGAAGAGTTGGCTTTAACTAACGACATCATAGTAACTTGTGGAAAAATATATTGATTCTTGCATGATTGATCACGAGTCAGCATCTAGTGGCCATCAGGAGTGTTGCACTTTTTTTTTGTTTCACATTGGCCTCATTCGTGAGACCTGGTTGCTTCATCCATTTCTATATAGTCTATGCCAGTGGTCCCCAACCACCAGGCCAGGGCCCGGTACCGGTCCATGTGGTATTTGTTACCGGGCTGCACAGAAAGAACAAATAATTGATATAATTTCCGTTGTTTTGATTTTATTAGTCTGAAAGACATTTTATTTTGAAAAACAACCGGATTCCCTCCGACTTAACTTTCATCTGTACCTCTTGACAAGTCAGTACGCTTGTCTCGGTCACGTGATCAGATACACCAAAAAATAAGTCCGCAAACTAGCAAAAATGAGTAAAAACAAACCTATTTGGAGAGTTTCTTTGCAAAGCGTAAACATTCGTTTTTTATGCCGGTTATGTTATTTTATTTTTGCTGTATTTATCTGCGACACCTTCAAGGCCGGTCCATGATGCCAAAAAGGTTGGAGACCCCTGATCTATGCCATATACTAACATTACTGTATAATGTTAGTACTGTTACAACAAACTACTGATTACTGCTACTCTCTGCAGTGTGCATTGTTTTCTGATGAGAGTCTGAACTGTGCCTCCAACAGCAGATTGATTGACAGGAAGATGTAATGATGCTATTGGTTGAAATTGCTCTGGGCAAGATGATCTGATCTAACAGGAATAAAAAGACATTTTTCATTCCACGTCGGAGTTAAAGTGTCAAAGGCATAAAACCATTTTAATCTTAGGCCATCATTTGTCAATATCTAGTCAAACACAAGAAATACAATTACATTCATAAAACATACTGGGATTTCACACTGCTGCAAACCACAGTGATGAGAGTTTTACATCAGAAAGTCCACAGATGGAGAGAAAACACATGGATAATCCACAGTGAGGAGGAAAACCTTCACTGACAGTCACAATTTGAATCACATTTCACGTTTCTTCTGTGTGTGTCTGATGATGTTCAACCAATCTCATGAAAAGTCTTTAAAGCACTTCACTAACAAGTGCTGCCTGCCTGACAGTCTACATCAAGGCTCCACAGTGAGGCTTTTAACTAGTGTGTAATCACTGCAGGTCCAGATACTGAGGCAGGACGTTGTTCCAGAACTGCTGGGAGCCATCTTGCTTTGTCCTCGCTGCAGCGCTCTTCGTCCTCGGTGCAGGTCTCGGAGTTTCTCTCTGTTGTTTGACTTCTTTTTGTGTTTTTCTTGGTTTGACTTTTTCCTCTTCTTCCTCTTCCTCCTCTTCTTCCTCATCCCCTTCTCCCTCCTCCTCTTCATCTTCCTCCCCCTCATCATCATCATCTTGTTTTCTTTCTCCTTTCTGATTTGTTGACCTTGTCTTTGTGTTCTGTTTTCTCTTTGTACCTTCATCTTCCTCTTCTTCATCATCCTCTTCTCCCTCCTCCTCTTCATCTTCCTCACCCTCTTCACCCTCATCATCATCATCATCATCGTCATCATCTTGTTTTCTTTCTCCTTTCTGATTTGTTGACCTTGTCTTCATGTTCTGTTTACTCTTTGTACCTTCATGTTCCTCTTCTTCTTCATCCCCTTCTCCCTCCTCCTCCTCCTCTTCCTCACTCTCCTTTCCTTTTTCCTGATTTTCTTCTTCCTCTTCATCTTCCTCACCCTCTCCACCCTCATCATCATCATCATCACCATCATCATCATCATCTGGTTTTCTTTCTCCTCTCTGAGTTTTTGATCTTGTTTCTGTGTCCTCTTCCTCCTCCTCTTCCTCACCTTCACTCTCTTCCTCTTCATCATCTTCTTCCTCCTCTGCAGCCTCCTCATCCTCTTCTTCTTCCTCATCACCTGTACCCTTGTCCTCCTCCTCTTCTCCTTCTTCCTCTTCAGCACCTGCTTCCTCTTCCTCACCTTCGTCATCCTCCTCCTCCTGATTTTCTTCATCACTTTTTTCATCTTGCTCTTCCTCTTCTTCACTTTTCTCCTCTTCCTCCTCGTCCTCATTATCTTCTTCTCCGTCACCCTCTTCATCTTCCTCTGCATCTTCTTCTTCATCCTCACTTTCGCTGGAGTTTTTTTGTTGCTCAGTTTCACCTTCTTCCTCTTCCTCCTCATTCTCTTCTTCTTCACTTTTAGCAGACTCTGCAACATCACTCTCTTCACTCTCTGATTCATCGCCACTTTTCTCCTCTTCCTCATTCTCCTCCTCCTCCTCCTCTTCACCCTCTGTAACCTCATTTTTAACACTTCCTTCATCTTCTTCTTCCTCCCCACTGCTGGATTTTGTTTTCCCCTCACCCTCTTGTTCCTCAGATTCATTATCTTGCTCTTCAGAA
>OOFC01048418.1:0-18717 GCA_900323345.1 Pseudochromis fuscus
TTGCTATCAATCTTTGCATCCAATCAGACCAGACCTAAACTCCAGTCTCATACATATTGGACAGCGTCTTCAGGTTCAAAGCTCAGACCCGCCTCCTCACTCCTCCTTTCATATCCAAATATGGTCACTTCTGTCCCAAAACAACCAACATGGTGACGTTCAAATGCCAAACTCCTGAGTCCATAAATCAACAGGTGACATGACTTTAGCTCCATCCTACGACTACATATATCCTACACAGTCTGTGAGCAGAACCAATAATGATGCCCAGGAATTATTCATTTATTTATTTGTAATTGGAGATCAAATTCACACAAAGCTTGGTTTTTTTCCCCAACTTCAGATGTGTTTGTTTTAACACTGAATGTTTCATTCATTTTTGACCATCAGTGAGTGTAATCTGAGGTGGTCATTTTAAATATTAAGCAGGCAGATCATACATACGTCTCCACAACCTGCTTGCACAGCAACAACAAAGATGAATGGCTTTGTCCTCTCCTGGCCTTTGTCTTTTCCTCTGGGGCTTCACTGTGACCTGACTTAACCTGAAAAATGCTTTTCCACCCACTCAGGTTCAACTCAGCCGGTGACATTTCTTCTGCCTCCTGGTGGCTCGGCTCTCTGGCTGCTCTACTTCATCTTTTTTTATTTGTATATGCAAGGTTTCCAGTGTTTCTGTTTGATTCATAAATCTAGTATCAAGACATATCTGCACATTATGGGAGCTCTGACACTTGCTGCATATTAATCCAAAAACTGGTCATGGGTTGATACTCACACTCCAGCTTGTCCTCAGGCCGCCCGCCCTCCAGCAACGACAGGTAACACACGATGTCCTTAAGCTGCACCGTGTCCAGAGGCTGGGGCAGGGTGGGCGTCTTCAGAGGGGTCGAGGTGCCTTTGATCAGCTTCAGTCCTGCGGGGAGACACAGACTAAAGGTTAAAACATCCTCCACAATGCCTCTTATGTCAGCCCAGCACCCTGCGGGGTTAGGATGCCAGACATCAGTCATATACTCAGACTGATCAATGGTGGGTGGTGTCTAGTCCACTGAAAGGCAACAATATTTCAACCTTTTCTCATTGTGTTGAATCGAAGAGCAGAGATCGGTACACTCACACTATTGACTCCATGTACAGACACGTTTGAAGTCTGCTCTGGAGCTTCATGAAACTCAGGCAGGTGTCAGCGCAGGTGCTGATACGGGACATCTTTAGTATTTAACAACAAACTCCATCGCAAATAATGGAGAACACTGTCACCTCCACCAGCAAGGTTATGTTTCCTGCTTTGCTCTGTCAGTCTGTTAGAAACATTAAAGAAAAACCTAGGAACAGATCTATATTTTTACAGAGAGATAGTGGATTATCCAAGGAAGAAAATATTACAAACAGGATCTAATCATGTTTAAAAAAAAATCCCCAAGTATCAAAAAATCCTTTTCTCTTATTGTGGCTGATTGTTTTACAGTTGATCTCAATTGCTAAAACACTAAATCCTATTGTTACCTGTTTAGACACAACTTGCCAACACATTTTCATTGTGATGCAGCTGTGTTACATAATGGTGAGCACAGGTGGAAAAAGTCAAACACAAGTAAAGCACTGGTGTCACTGGATGAACACAACAACTTACAACTGATCACACTTGTGGTTAATGATGTGAGGGAGCATATGTGAGCCAGGTCAGAGAGCACTGCTTTGTGAGGCAGTACGATGGAGAGAAATCTGAGAGGAGGAGTTTGTGTCAAAGGTGGTCGAGTTGGTTGAGGAGGTCGAGGTGATCAGCGAAGATAAAGAACAGTAATATGAATCAGAGCCACTGTGATTGAGGGAGGATGGATAAAGGTACAACCAAGCATCAGTAGATTCACTGTGTCCACCATAATTCAAAGATTTAGAGAAGATAACAGGTAAGTACCTTTCCTGACATTATAGTAAGTGCTGCCAGCAATTACTGTATGACTATACTATATACTGTACCACAGTATACTGTAAGTAAATGTATGTTTCAGTACATCACTGTGACAATTCAATTCAATTCCTTTCCATTCCATTCCATTCAATTTAATTTAATTTAATTTAATTTAATTTAATTTAATTTAATTTAATTTAATTTAATTTAATTTAATTTAATTTAATTTAATTTAATAACTTTATTGTCCCCTAAGGGAAATTTGCTTGCAGGCAGATGAAACATAAAAACATAGAAACACATTTACACAAAGTACACAAATACAAATACAAGCCCTATAGGGGAACTGAAGGCTGAGTTATCATAACTGTTCATTTTTTTAAAAATTCATTGAGTTGTGTAATGGCGTGTGAAAGAAAGGAGTTTTTTAACCTGTTTCATGTACTGTACTATAGTACTGTAATGGAGGGTTAGGCTAACTGTAGGTCTAGTAGTCCATGTATATTTTTGTACTTTATTTGTATGTAGGCTTACTGTATACAAGTGCTAAATGCACAAGATTTCTGTTTGTTTTTGTTCTGTGCAAGTGCTATGTGTAGTGAAGATTTCTGTTTCTTGTACCATTTTTTTTTTTTTTTACTATGTACAAGTGCTAAATGCACAGGGTTTTTGTTTTGCAACATGCATTGAGCATACAGTGAACAACAAGTATTTATTTCTACAACTTCATATCCTGAGTATTGTGTTTTCTATTTTTCTATGTAGTGTTTACTGACTGCTCAGTAGTCTTACTAATTTTGATTGACTCGGTGGACACTTTGACAACATAGTTCGGTTTTGAACACAGATTGAACTATTTTGAGGTGAAAGTTTGGTTTTGCAAGAGGAGTCTGAGGTTTTGTGAATATAGCTTGAAACTGGGTTTATTGTTCACAGTTTAGAGAAACAGAGAGCAACGTTCAAGAAATGTGTCTTAGCAATCGAGAAAAACTGTAACAAAGACAATGGACAACCAGTAGGGGTAGTAAATCACTACCACTGTGTCTAAGAAGAAGTAGGAAGTACAAACTGTCCATCCATCCATCCATCCATCTGTCCTCTACCTCTTGTTTGAGTCGGGTCGAGGAGGCAGCAGCCTAAGCAGGAAGCCCAGACCTCCCTCTCCCCAGCTACTTCATCCAGCTCTTCCCGGGGGATCCTGAGGTGTTCCCAGGCCGGCCAGAGACATAGTCTCTGCAGCGTGTCCTTTGTCTTCCCCAGGGTCTCTTACCAGTGGGACGTCCCCTGAATACCTCACCAGGGAGGCATCCAGCAGTGAAATGTTTTGGCTCCTTGTTAAGTCTTAGTTTTTGTCACATCTTAATGAATTTTGTTAAAAATCTGTGATAATGTCAACAATCTGAGACAATTTGGTGGTGATCAGACATGGATCACACCTTGGTGGAAGTTTGTGCTCTCTGGGTGTAAGAATACATTAAAAAGCAGATCCTCAGGTAATTAAATAGAAAGGTAGCATCAAAATTCAGTAAATACGAAGGTGCTTTCTAGTTTGTTTCTATTCATGTCACTTGTTTGTTGTTATGAATCAGGTTTGATTAGCTTTAGATCCAAAAACACCTCGATTTGGTTCGGGGACAGATCATGGTTTGAAAGTTATTTAATGTTAGTTGTTGTCATGGTTACAGTAGTAAACACATGGTCAACAGTAGAGGTAATGCTTTAAGATAAACAACAGTGGTTTAATACAGGAGGTATTCAAATCAAACTTCTTTCGTTGACCACCCCGTTGCCCCCATGACAAGTTCACCTGACTCCATCTTTTGTTTCTGATCGGTAAGGGGGCGATACTGGGGACTTTTGTATCGATCCGATACCAAGTAAATACATGGCTTATTGGCGATACTGATACCGATACTGATACTTTTTACTTGAACTGTCGTAATCATTAAATAATTTTGTGATTTTGCCTTTAGTTAGTTGATTATGATAAAACAAAATAATCTTACAATGATCTTTTAATTAACTAACTACATAAAAGGGTTATTATATTCAAACTGTTTTATATTTCAGGTTTAAGGTATATATCTTTATATCAGCGTATATTTTTGAGTTCCAGTAAAACAATTAAAATTTGTTTCAACTGGCTGAATATATGATAATAGTTTTATCAGTCTGCTAAAATTGCCTCTGATCACCAATAACACTGTGATTAGTTAATGCTGGAGATTACCTGGATAGACAGACAGACTTAGAAAGAAGTTGCACTTGCATGACCGAGGAAATTCAAATAATTTGCTGTAGAAGAGAAACTGCAACAAATATATCGATCTCGTTATGCTAGTATCGATCTGACACCGATACTCACCTTGGTATCGATACTATCCATATTTAGATTGATACGCCCAGCCCTACTGACAGCAGCATTATGGTCACTTGATTTGATTACAGTCAAGTCATTTTGATCACTCACTGAAACTCTCCATTATTCACCTGAGAGAGCTGGCAGTCAATGAGGTGTGAAGGCGTGCAGGGGAACGCTGATTGATACTAGTGTCATTTTAATATCACTGAGTCATTACCACACAAGAAATATTAGTGAGAGATGTTAGTGGAAATGCTGTAAACAAACAAAACCATTGCCAAGACAATTGGCAGCCACTAGGCTACAATTTACATCAGTAAATCACGGGCTGGACTTGGCCGGGAACGTAATGGACTGTGTGATGACACAACACAGAAACAGTAAAGACGCCATTTGAGTGCAGCCAAAAAAGTAAAGTGAGTCATTTTAAAAATCACCAATAACAATAACAACAAAAGCTGCACAGATTTCTTATGAGTACGTCTAAAACTCCAACCTGCTGTGTGTGTGTGTGTGTGTGTGACTTGAGGATTTGTCAGGGAGAAGACTTTCCTCTCTACACTCACCAGAGACTCTGGGTTTGTCAGAGGATGAGGGACTGGGTTTGGGTCCCTTGTTGCTAAACGTCATGAAGAGGTGCTGGCAGAACTCCTCGGGGAGTTCACTCTCCAGGAACGTCTGCATGAAGACCTTGAAGCCCTCGAAGTCAATCTCCTACAGAAAGACAGAAACACATCATGCTGCTTGTTATGGAGAGTTGTGTAGATGAGAGTTTGTGCTGCCATGTTTGACATTTAGGAATCATCTGGAAAACGTTTCTGCACGCTGAGCCTAAGGTGCTGTTTGAGCTGTGGGCGTCCAGGATCTATTTCAGAGTCATTTTAGTGTTTTGCAGCATTCATTCTACGTGCTACTGCTTTTACACAAACCCTTTCTCTGACGTTCAATGATACAGTGTTAATGATTATTGATCAGATCTGAGGGTCATGTGCAGAATGACATCATCATACATCATCTCTCATTTTGCTGCGTTTCACTTACAAGCGTATTTAGTACCAGTCAGCGGAAGACACTAAGTGGGTAATATTTCCTTGTAAGTGGTTGCATGTCCTCTAGAAATTCTTGCAAATCTTATAAATAATTATTTTTTATTGCTTCATCTCTTCTTGAGAGCGTCGAGTTATTCAGCGAGGAGCTGTGTGAGCACTCGGCAAAACACACTGATCATAAATCACAGAGAGGAAGAGGCAGCGGTTACCTGGCTGAGGATTTCCTGCTTCTACAACACGCAGCATGGAAGAAAAGACAGAACATGTTCATGGATGCATCATGCACCAAAACAACCAAAACATCCAAAATATTAATGTTACATATGTAGCTGCACATCATCAATGCACATTAAAAACAAAGTGTAAATGCATTTTACAGTATTTTGTCACTAAATTACAATTAGAGACATGGTTTTTCTGATTAGATTACAACTGCATGCATACCTTGTTTCAAAAATTATTAAGGAAACCACATTTTAGTTATTTTATCTGTAGATGTATTAAATGTAGTTGTAGCTTCTAGTTCTGTTGTGTGTTAAAATATTTTGTCAAAGTGTAAATTTGTACAGATCATTTTGAGCCACTTGTCTCCTGATAATGATCACACATGATGACAGTGACAGCACCCAAACAAAGCAATTAGTCGGTCTCACGAAAACATCCACTGTGCTATTCTTGTCTGTGTAAAGGTGCTATAAGCTACCAAGACAAAGTAATTCGACTTTGAACCATCTGTTATATAAGCTAGTATAAACTCAACATACCTCCTCTGGATTGTATTTAGCCAACACACCATCTCCATGGAACTCCTGCAGCACATCCTTCAGCTTCTTGGTCGAGTCTGAGGGGAAACAGTCAGGACATGTTATTAAAGGTTCATTTATAGTTTGATTCATGTGCACACTCTGAAAAAACACTTGCAATATATTATACAGCTTAAACAAAGTCCATAGTTTTATTGCAAGTCATTTTCTTTTAAATAGAAGAAAGGAAATAAGTCTGGACTGCAGTGGATGTGACTTTACTGGACTCTTACCACAGCGCAGTACTGGACTCGTGCAGTAAATGCAACACTGAGAGCTACAGAAGTATACAGTGCAAGGCCATGCCCCCTGAGTGGATAACATCATCATCACAGCATCATGATGTCTGCAGGGAGACGCAACCTCCATTTGTGAGTCAGAGCTGTGAAAAGGATCCTACACTATCGACTGCTGAACTGTCAATACATGAGATAAATCTCACTTAAGTTCTTCTGTAGTGGTCGTAGATGTCAACTGTTATCTGAGGCACCATCAGTTACTGCGCTGTATTAGTGCATCAGCTGCTCAGCAGATCTGAGCATGAAGACTGCAGGAAGAGGGAGTCTGTGTTTGTCTGTGTTAGGGTTGCAACGGGGAGGAAAATTTCCAGTAAATGTCTAGAATCTTTCTGGAATCTGTCCAGAAACTTTGCATGGGAAGTTAAGCTGGGGAATTTGGGAAATATTCCAAATTGTAAACTTTCTAATGGAATTAAGGGAATTTATGGGAATTATTGGGAATTTATGGGAAATAACTGGAAATTGGGGGTAATTTAAGCAAACTGTATCATATACAAATAACAAAAAGCTTGTAAAAACACTCATGCAATGGCATGAACAGAAATATAGTTGCAACAACTGGGATTGTTTTCAAAATATTTTAAAATTGATGTATAAATTCTTGTATGGTTACAGAAAACCGTTTTGCAGGAGTCAGAATGAACAGCATCACATGTGCAGGAGCTATAATAAGCTACCCTCTGGTTATGGTGGTCAGTGGTCAGTGAAATGAAAACTAGCTTACATTTAGCACCTAACTTACCAGCTAGCTAGCTTCTGTACGAATACATTTTTATTTAATTTTTGCAATTTAAACAGTAATACCATTATAGATCAAATATATTTACCCCATAATATTATAAAAAACTTACTTGTCTTTGTATAATCAACAGGCTCAACTGTGTAGCTTCAACAGTCTTGTGCTTTGGGCTCAAAAGGGTGGCCTCCAGGGTTGCACAATCATCTGTGCATGTGATGGAGGAGTGCACAGTGCAGGGGGGCATGGCCTCCAATGATTGAGGAGTATACTTGCATTAAATCTGGTTGCTTTAGCCAAGATTATGCTACAATATATTTTCCCCAACTATATTTAAGTTCCCTGCTGAGGGCCAACCTTCAATTTTGTAAATTTCTGGTTTATTCCCATAAATTCCTGTTGATTCCCATGAAAAGTTTCTAATTTTGAAAATTCCCAGAATTTTGCAACCCTAGGCACAGGTAAATGGTGATAACAGCGAGTAATGACCCAACTAAATGATCCAGTGAGTGATCAGACTACTTCTACAGTCTACTCGTTATGGGTGGCTACCATGTTCTGCACCCAGGTGATGTATGTCCACGACCAGTCCAATTTCTGATTGATTGAAATGTTAAACATGGCGGCCTCTATAAAATTGTCCATGATCGGGGAATTCCGAATTTTGGAGATGGATATCTTAGTTGTATGAGCTCTTTGTTTTCAACCATCCCCAGGAATCATTAGTTTATGTCATATTCTGTCTTCTAAATTGTATTTTATCCATTGGTTTTTTATTCCTTTAAAGGCCAACAATAAAAGATTAGTTTTGTTGTACTGTCCAAAAATTGTATTCTTCCACTGAACATTTTAAAGCAAAACTACAGTAATAATCTTTGAAGCCAGTAGCCTGAGCAGCAATGAGCAGAATACAACATCAACTGAAAGCTCATCAGTCATGCTACAGTTTACATGATGCTTACCAGTTATAACTCCTCCTGTTTTACAGCCTGTTGACTGAGTAGACTTCGAAGTGTGTGAGGTTTGACAGTTCTCACAGGGAATGGGTTGGTTGACTGACATTTTGGATATAAATATTAAAAATAAAAAATGTATTATAGTTTTACGCCTTGCTTTTCAGTACACAACAGCCAAGAGACATGCGGTCCAGAGTAAAAGATGCTTTGTAACTGTCCCACAAATTAAAGCCAGGAGTGAGTGGTGAGTGGTCAAAACAGGACCGACTGCAGCTGTAGACGTCTTTGCTACTCTAGAGTGTGCATGTAGTTACTGTCTTTGCATTAATGTGTGTATTTTTGAGCACATTTACACTTCTGCGTTTTTATCTGCAAGTGTCTGTATCTCAGTGAGCAGACGAGGGCAAACACAGGAGCTGCAAGACAAGAGACAAGGGAAGAGAGGCAGAGATCTTCCCTGTTAAAGTCTAAATTCCTCGTTTATTTGTTTGATTAATTTGCACAACGGCGTGCTGTAACCCCGTTCTGTCACACTCCTCCTTCACGAGGGTTTATTTTAGCAGGGCGGTAAGTGGCCCCATAATGTCACCGTAATACTGGGTCAGGCTTTTCCGAATGGAGGGATGGGACTGAGGGGGGGGGAGACAGAACAAGGGATGCAAAAGTGTGGGATGGGAGGAGGAGGAAAGCGTCCCTCGTTCATCTTCCGAAAGTGAGTGTTAAAATAACACCTGGCCCGACTGGATTCACCGTGGGTGTGCTGGAAGGATCTGCACATCAGCCTAACAGGAACTGTCAGTGGAGATCCACACACACATATTCATTTAGAGACAAAACAAAGCAGCTAGAGCTCATGCTACATGGTAAAAGTGGGAATTGCCAACACCCGTGTGAGGGACCTCAACCTGCAAGTCTTCATCTGTCAATATCATGGGAGGTCAGAACCTCTTGGTGAGAATGCAAATGGTTGAAGGCGTACCATTTCACAAGGCTGTGTGTGTGCATGCATATATTTTTGTGAGTGTGTGTGTGTCTGAGTGTCTAAAGCAGCCATGACAGGGCTCACAAGTGAGGTAGATGGTAGAGTTTAGAGGGATAGAGGGAGAGACATCTTGCATATTCAACGCTCTGTCGCCTGGCTGTCATCGGCCAGCTGAGCGGTGAGGAGATAGGGAACTAGTCAAATTACCGGCCGTGCTCGATTCTGTCTCCTGCACTGACAAGTCTGTCAGAGATGGGATTTAATCTCTTAATAACGAACAGGGCCGGGGATGTTTTTTCCCCATCTCCCCCTCCTTCTCTAACTCTTTTTCCTTTGACCATCTTCTGATCATATCTGGTCATGTCGACAAATCACATGCATTTCCGAAAGAGAAATATCCATGTCTGAATATCTTATATTGCTCCCCCCCGATCTCTCCCTCTGTATCTCTCCATTCCTTCATCTCTCCATCTCTAATACAAGCTGTCATGCTAGATCATGATTGATCAGGGCCTTAGTGGCCAACGCCAGCTCTCCCTCTCCTGCTGCGGAAATGAATGGGGATCAGATGCGCTCCAGCTATGAAGTTGGAAGCTGAGTTATTGGTGACATGAGCTAGAGAGAGGAAGAGTAGGAGAGATGAAAATGAGGAAGAGGCAGATGAAACGAGTTTAAAATCCCCTTGTATTGGCTCCCCCAAGTTTTGTTTTTCCATTTTGTGCAAACTTGAAAAACTCATAGTAGTCGTCATACCTGTGGTAGAAGAAGAGTGCTTACTTTTTTCTTTCACTGCTTTTGTTTTTCTTGTTTTGCAAATGTGTTAGTTTCACAATAGACTTTGCTGTTAACTTTGCTTGAATAGGAACAAGCAAACAGGTTAACATTGTTAAGACTCACCAACACATCAGATAGAATATACTTAAGCACATAGATCAGGCAAGATCAGTGAATTGATCTCCTCTTCCTCCACATGCCGAAGTGTCCACAAGCAAGAAACTGTAGCCTGAATTCTTCATGTTAGGTCTTGGCAGTTTGCTTGTGTATGAGACTGGGTGAATGAAGCAAATTGCAGGGCACTTGGGATACAAGCAGTCTCTCGATGATGTATTCCCACTGACATGATGAGCTCACTGAAGACAGGGAAAATACCTATTTGAATTTAGCAAGAACAATTCAACATTTACATCACAGTTACATCCCAGTGTGGTTTTACTGCAACTTTTACAGCATTTCTGATACTCAACAAAGGAAAATCAGGGACAACCTTTTGCAAGTTGCCTCAGATTTAAGGCCTCTGCCTTTGTCCAGATCGTCTTTAACCTCAGCTTGTGTCTGAAGAAGCTTGTGTTGTGGAGGATATTCTGCTGGGCTGCTGTACTGAAGATGCCCCAGGGCTCTCAGCAACTACAGACTGGTAGTATTGCACACTTACACATCATGAAGACTTTCAAAAGACTGGTCTTAGACTCTCTCTGGTCCAGCCTTCATTGGACCTCCTCCGGTTTGCCTACAAAACAAATGTTGGAGTTATCATATTATTATTATTATTAAGTCATACCATGCCTACACCCACCTGGACATGTCAGGGCCAGCTGTAACAATCATGTTCTATGGTTCATGTTCTCAGACTCATGTTCTTTGTTCTTTCATTTAGCCTGCGCTGCTGAGGAAGACAGTGCCCACCATGCAGGTTGATGCATCCTTGATCAAGAATCAAATATATGTTGTGACATAATGCAAAGGGTTTATGACTTGATGGGTGATGCTATAAGACTTCAGTCAGAAGACCACCTCAGTCTTAGGATGGAGGTGGACAATTACAAATGCATGTAAGAGGATAATATTGGTAAAACTACATCATAGACAGTATCTCCCACCCTCTCCACAGTGTTTTCATTAGCCAGAGGAGCTTGATCAGCCAGAGATGACAAAATGCTGCACTAAACATCACTTTGCCATCCAGGTATGCAATTCTTCCCCGTTTTGCTGAAGATGTATAGTTTTACAACTTCCACTATCTTCCACTATCTTAAGCAACCGTCATAAAGAAAGAATTCCCCGCGGGGATTAATAAAGTTTTTCCAGATTCTAATTTTCGTGACATGTTTCCAGCCCCTCCCAGTCATACCTGCCGGCTGTGAGCTCAGCAAGTGATTGGTTCCATCATTTCAGGGCTTTAACATGAATGGTCCACACCTCCTACCCTCAGGGTTGCAGCCTGCTCCGCTCCTCATTCCCACATGGCAGTCACTATGGCGACAGTTGTAACTCTGGTGATTAATGCCCCAGGAAATGAAAGTGTTGCCAGGGACAATGTGGGAACATTGTAACTTCCTGTGTTCTGCTGGGGCTGGAATGCTTTGGTGTCCGACATAGAGCCTTTAGCTAATTAGCTAAATCAGCTCGCTGGGGCTTAATTAGAACCAGCTCGCAGACACACCCGTGTCCTGGGGCTCTTTAATTACCCTCAGGTTCATTAGGAGAGAAGGGTTTCAAGCTCTAATTAACTGGCACTGCACACTTATAGGTGTGTGTGCGTGTGTGTTTTTGTGTGTGTGTGCGTATGCATGTGTGTGCGTTTGTTATGTGTGTTTGAAAGCATGTTTGTCACCCATACGAAAACTAAATTTGAAAGACCCACAGGGTATGTTAATACCTTGTTACACTGTGCTGCAAATATGGTAAACACAGCACAACTTTTCATTTGAAGCCAATAGGAGGGTGGAGGGTTGGAGAGATGGATCAGACAGAGAGAGAGAGGAAAGTGAGAGACAGCGCAGATAACTGGGTAAGAGATTGTGATAGAGATTTCCACAGCAACTGAGTGACAGGTTTGTAAAGGAGTAGAAAGAGGATAGAGAGGCAGAGTGAAGGAGAGTAACAGAGTGTGTGAGAGGGAAGCGATGAAGATGGAAGGACAGAGATGGTGCCAGCTCCGTATAAACCCAGAGTGTGTTATCTGTCCTTTCATGGTGGTTGTCAGCCAGAGACGCCAAATGTCTTCATGTTGTCTGGACATACAGCAACAATTAGAGAGACAGGGTGATGGAGAGTAGACTTGTATGCCTCAATTCACAACACTAAACACAAACAGCTGCTAAAGCATACAGACCATATGTATGGATCATATCCATGTGTATCTGATGTGAAATAACAGAAAATATTCCCTCAGAAAGATTCAAATTGTCTGTCTTACAAATGAAAACAGATGTCGCAGTAGCAAAAGTGTGGATGCAACTTGTATAATCACCAATTGTGTCTATTATATTTAAATATGCCGGCAAACAATGACAGTGTGATAGTGACAAAAACAGTATGTTATAATTTACAATTGATATTTTCCTACTATGACATATCAAAATATCCTCTGTGAAAGGTCTAAGACCCTGGTCTCTTTAAGTTTTACTTTCCTGTTTTCTCCCTTTTTTTCCCCATGACCCTCTATCTATACCTCCTTCAACATTAAAGCCTCACACATGACAAACCCACACACACCTTCCCTGAACAGAGCAATAACAGGGAAATACTGCAACCCAGAAACTCACAGGTGCAGATGTTTTGTTTGTTTGTCCTGAATATAAAATTTAAAAGTTGTTTGTTTTGTGTTTTCTTTGAAAAGCTTTTGACAAGTGGTGACATTTGGCTGTCTGGTATACCCAAAGTATAACAACTTAAATCTTTTGAAACCCTATGCTACAAATCATGTAACATGTAAAAAGCTAAGTTAACTAGGCTGTGATCAATAACACTGCATCTATACCGAAATCTGCTTCTCCTCTATGAACCACCATCAACGATGAAGTTGGGTAAAACAAACAAACAAACAAAAAAAAAAAGATTACCTGTGAAACAGACATGTCAACAACAGTGGATTCGGGTTTTGTTTTGTTTTTTTGTGAAGATGTCCACACTGGAAAATGTGATTGACAGATATTAAAAACCTCGTCTTCCTCTGCCCCTTGAGGACAACAACAAAACTGCATGCTCAAGTCAAAATCTGGAAAGAGGCTGAACAGACACCGCTGTGTTTACAGTGGCTTGTTGGATGATGGATCAAAACTATTCCATCATAAAATTATTTCTCTCATAGCTTAAACTACTACTAACAGTTTTCTCCTCCATCATCTTCCAGTGGGACCATTCAGAAAACCTGCAAACAGTATTTAATGCATCTGAATTCATGGATGTGCTGTTTATTTATTTTTCTCTTCTTGTCACTCAGATAAACAAGTGTAAACTAGTCCTGCTCATACAATAAGTGCTACTAGTTAACTAAGGTGAAGTGTGATTGTGCCAAAAGTTACATTTAAAATATGTGATCATCCACCCATATGTGATCTCACAACACAGGCTTATTTAGCAGTGGTTTGCATCTTTCAGTGTGTTTTTGTGATTTCAGAGGTGCTCACTGTCAGCAAAACCAATTTCTAAATCCAGTATTGGACAGAGGAAGTAGTAGAGCTCAGACAGCAGGGACGAGAACAGTAGGACCATGTTTGTTCTGCTTATAAAAAGCTTGGCACAGTTTAAAGAAATGTGTGGTGACAGAGTGCTGAGGTCACATTTGAACATAAGAGAGTGAACAAAAAGCTCTATTCATTTCATTTCAAAGCCTTGGAGTAGACATTGTTTCTCAATGTGAACATAGTCTTTGTCATTAACATGAAATCCTGCGTCACCTTAATGAATGAACACTTGTAACAACAACTGACTTTCAGAATATATCTACTGTGTGTCATATTTACCCAACAGGCTACATGAGCAGTGTTGATTGATAATATTTCAATCTACTTATCATAGAGGAAAGACTCTTCAAGGATTTGTTCATAAATTCTTTCAGCTTGAATCTAAATGGTTTATTGAGGCTTCTGTTGTCAGTCTCTCTGAAATGTTGTGGTTGCCTGTAGGCAGCGAAACAGGAACAACTGTACAACTGGATTTATTGGGTCAGGTGGCAACAATAACTAAAGGTAGTTTTATCTTCAGAGGGTTTGAAGAGAATGAAGCGATTCATGTGCTGAGGGTGACTAACAAGCAGAAACACACGTTGACCCGTTGATCAGTTATAATCCAAAGTACTCCACAGCATACTCCACAACTGGTGCATTATTATTAATAGGGAGTGCGAATGACTGCTTATAGATCCAAAGCCCCAGTGGAAAAAGAATATTTAGCATTTATTGGAAAAGTGACAATTGTTGAAAACATTTTAAGCTGAGAGGTCAACAGTGGAGAAGTGGATTAGGATCCAGTTTTTTTCTGAAACAAATTGAATGCTGTGTAAATATTCCTTTAATACCAATTCCCATTAGTTCATATGGAATTTCTCCTTCAAATATCAGCATGATATGATCACATGCTTTAGTATGCTAATCGGTTACTCTGTATTTTCAAAGTAAATCATAGCTTCACAACTTTTCAGAGTAGCTTACCCAGCACTTGTGTTTATGCTTGGTGAGAGGTTTGTCAAACTCGCTGTCAAATGGCTGCCACAGTGTTGTGTATGATGTATACATGTCTTTCTGTGCTCTTCACAAAGTGCTGTGCCATACTCTGTCAGCCCCGCGTGAGACAAGCTTCGTATGGATTCATTGATTGACAAGATGACTGGAAGCTGCCAGGCTTGAAGCATTGAGTTGGCTCAGTCGATTTGTCCTTGGCTGACAGAGAGAACTGTGATGACACACAGAAAGAGCTCGCTATTAAAACACAGAGTCAGTGTAACAGAGTGCAGCAATGCAGAAAGAGGGTGAGGAAGGTTTAGCACTTTGATATTAGGAACGATTCAGTTAATGATTTTGCTTATTACAATGACAATAATAATGATAGTAATTTGGATAAAAAGGGTTGATGATGGTTGCTGTGTTTAGGCTTTTACATTCAGTCAGTGAATTTTGATGATTGATACTTGGCATTAAAAGAAACCTTAAGTTAACCTTTTATAGGGGAAGTTACCATATTTATTAACATCAGTGGACTACAAAAATGGCATCTTTACACCCCTTTGTGATGCAGTACAATCATGCTTACCTACACCATCAAGTTACCATATATGGTAACTTCCTTGACCCTGCTTTTCAACAGAACAACAAGAATAATGTAATACTACATAATAACAAAATCAAAATGTTTTAATGAAGTCACAACATTAAAAAAAGTCCTGCAGTTACTCTCCAGGGTTAACTATAAAGGGTTAAGAAATCAGATTTGGAGTCAGGACGCAAGAAGATGTGCACTGTTAACATTAAGACGTCGGGTGGAGGCATGTGGTGGATACACAGGACATTCAAAACGCTTCATTGTTGCAGGTGTTCAGATGTGCTCCTGAATCAAACCTGGGACAAACCTTAAAACTGATTTAATCTATGTTACAAATTGTGTTTTCTCAGCTATGTAATCATTAGCACATGCCTGCTGTTAGCAGCTCACATGACAACATTTTAGGCTTAGTGATTTCTTGCCAAACTGGTTGTGGAACTTCAGTTAACTTCTCCTCAGAAATGTTCATGAACAAACTTTGTGCCTTGGACCTCGACTGTTTGTCACATGTTGTCTATTGGAAAAATGAATGGGACTCCTGGAATCAGAGGCAACCAGAATAGTTGTTTCCACTTTACAATGATCATGTGTTTAAGGCCTAAATTGTAATTCTGTTCTGTGTCAGAAGAAAAGCCTCATTCAAAAGTCAGCTGTTTTTGTTTCTATGCCAATAAGCTAAAATCCAGCTTTGGATCAGAACTTTTTTAAACCAGTATGTCTTGTAGCTCACTTTTGTGTTTAGATTAGTATGGTAGGTTTTTTTTAGTATTTAGTCATTTTTTTAGTATTTACATTTAGCTACCTTTAACAAACACTTTTTGGTGTTAAGGTGATGCTGATGTTAATGTCAGTTATTATGATAACAGCAATAATATTGATAATCAGACTGAATAGTGATGAATTTTGATCACTGGAGAATGAGAAAGTGCAAATCATACAAAGGACAACAAAGGTGATTCATTTAATGTCAAGGGTTTTGATGATACGATCACGGTAATGTTAATGATTCAGTGATGATATTAGAATGATGATGAGAATGATAGCGACCTGAACTGACTCTGACAAAAAGGGCAATGATAGCTGCTGATTTGTGTTGATGCTATGTGGCTAATGTAGATAATGAAGTGATGATGATCATCTAATTGTGTAGGGCGATAACGATATTGACACTAATGATAATGAAGATTATGGATTTAATGATGATTTTGAAGATGAGACTGGTTGAGACAGTAGCCATGATTCTGGTAATGAAGATAATGATGAAGGCGATAACAAAGGTGATGAGAAGGATGCTGCTATATGCACATTTTTGTGAAGAGTAATCATTATATGTTTGATGGTAACACTATTTATACTCCCTCTGTGTGATGTAGCAGGCCTGTGCGACTGATCACACACACACAGCCTGACAGTCCTCCCTCTCCTTCCAACTGTAGAGAACGCACCTTCAGCCATTCATCAGTGTCACCCTGTCGCCGTCGGTTACAGCCCGGAGCCCGTCGCGTCTTCATTACGGTCCAAATAAATCTGAAATAAAACCACAGATGATTTATTAGCTTCCGATGGCGTCGCACTGGTTAGCATGGTCTGCCGCCACTCTGGCCTAGAGAGACAGTTTTCAGACATGAGCAGCAGAAATCCGATGTGACAGGGAGATGTTGGTGTGATGATATAAGTCTGTGATCACAAGTTGTGTCTGATGAGAGGAAGAGGGCATCAGGCGAGCTGTCACAGCCTAGCAGCGTTTATTTGCTGCACGTCTGTGTGATATTTGTCAGAGGCCACAAGGTGCCTTTCAGAGAAAAGCACTGAGTGGTCTCTCTCCCATATGATTTCTATGAAAAAATCTTCTTTTTTCAGAATTACATTGGGGAATATTAGGTTCATTCATTTATTTAAACTATGTTATTAAAAGATCATTAAGTAATATTTCACATAACTGGAAAAAAATGGGAAATACATAAAAAGTCTGAAAAAAAAAATACTTTTTACGCAAGCTAATGTCTTCATAAGTGCTGCTAAACAAATGACATTGACAGTCATTGACAAGCCTCATAATAATAATCCAAGCTGGTGGTGCAGATCCCTGATATTTTCCTCTCTTTATAAAGCTGCTGAAAGTAGCTGTGCAGAAAGTGATACATTTTATTATTATGGGAGTACAATAGTTTGTGCAAAATTTGCAACTGCTTATTAGGATTTAATCTAATGCATATTTTGTTCAGATGAATTTCAGCACAGCCTACATATGCTAATCCTAAACGACAGTGCAGTTGTCTTACTCAAGCAACAAGTTAATGTTAGTGAGGCACTCACATTTCATTTGTGTGATTTCCAAAATTCTTCTTCTTACCATCAAATCATCCTTTCAGCATGACTTACTAATTTTCTCCAACAAAAGCCGAGCTGATTGACAGTGACAGGGCATGCTAAGCATATCACAAATCACTACAGATCAAATTTTCATTTCAATTTTCTTCCTCAAATGACAGAATGTTTAATAAAATAAAGACCATTGACAACAGTGCTGCCCGTGCTGTTTGTCAAACAAGAGGAACTAACACACAGAGCACTGAACTACTGTATTTAACAATCTTGTGCAACCTCTTTCTATTTGTACCCTTAATTTTTATTGAGGCTGTGAGTTAGTTTCAGAAGAACTTGTCTTACTCTGCCACAGTTTTTGAATGCTTTAAGATGGATGTCACGTAATCCCTCTCCCTGTCCTTTACTGTTGCTTCTTGTCAGGCTAAAAGACAAAAGGTTGGGATCTAGACTGATATTTGTGTTGTGCCCAGCCGAGCCTATAACCCTGGATCGGTCCCAGAATGGCCGTTTCAGCCGAGGCCGGTCCAGATGACGGAGCTCCAGCTGACTCCAGGCCAGTTCAGCAGGGAGAGGCACAGCTGAGACCTGCAGGTGTCACATTGTCCTGGTTGTCACTAACCCAATTACACCTGGATCGCTGGGGACACGCTGCTCCAGCGTGCAACATGAGAGCACAGACACACATAACCACACACACATACATGTAGAGACAGGTAACACATGCACATGTGAAAGAACATGCAGTGTGAGGATGAGGTAAGCCTATAAAAAAAAGGACCTGACAACCAGGAAATTAATTTCTTACTTGTAGTTAATTAATAATGCAGTAGAAAAGGCAAATAGAGTAGGTAATAGAAAGAGAAATGAGACATTAATGCAAAAGTGAATTTTCAACACCCTTAACTCTGTATCTCCCATCCTTCTTTTCTGTATTGTGGTTTTTCTCCTATTGCTCTTATACCATCAACTTTAACCAATCCTATGGCACTCTCCTCTCTGTTCCAATGTGTGTGTGTGTGTGTGTGTGTGTGTGTGTGTGTGTGTGCTCTAATGACGTTTAATGCCCAGACTAATGGTTTCAGCAGGGAATCCTTGTGCAGAGCTTTAGTCCAGGTCTGGGCTGATCGCTGGCAGGACCATTCCTCATCCTGATACCGCATGGAGGTGAGAGCCAGGGGAACACACACACACACACGCACGCACGCACACACACACACACACACACACACACACACACACACACACAGA